>JAPYYT010000442.1:0-51133 GCA_030522565.1 Ceratosolen corneri
TCGATGAGAGTGGGAAATTTTGGTGATTGGTTGACACCTAATTATTCAGTGGTCATTGGTGCCCTTTGACCGTTATTGTTACCGCCCTCTTAGGCGGTGAAGGTCTTGAAGCGGCCGTCGTCCGGCCGCACGACGGGGCGCCGGTTCGGTGCGTAAACCTTTTCCCGACGTCTCGGCTCGCTATACACAAATATGCATTTATGCTATTACAAACAGTTCGTACGATATTTGACAACTGCGGGTTAATTCCCGGAAGGTTTTGTCCGTTACTTTATGACACGCGCGTTGCAGTGCACATGATGGTCGTACAGACCATCGAAGACCTTTTGAGTACAATGCAAGGATAACTCGACCGTTTCAAAATACTATTATTTCAAAAATATAAAGTAATTTATTTACTCTAATACTTGGCTTTAATATTTTAGCGAGAATTTTTTTAATATAAAACATGTTTGTATTATTACTTACATTGTATTTACATTAATGATTTTACTTTTCAAATAATTAAATTTACAATAAGAGATTTTGATACAAGAAACAAAATTCATTCATTCAAACCCATATATTTTAGTATAAAACATTTTCTAAACCTCTGGTCTCTAAAAATAAACAACAAAATATTGAAAATAATTACTGTGAACGCATTATAAATATGCTTTTATTTTACATATTCAATAATTGCCTTATTTTTGTATTTTTAAAATACTGTTTAAATTTTTATAATACATTTAGTACATTGAAGTGCATCATAATCTTACATTCATTTCTTCATAATAATTGCAATTTGTAGAATATTTTTATATTATGTAAACTGTCAAGGTCGTTAATAAGATACACTTAAAATTTATGCTTTTCTACAGGTAATGGCAGCCATCGATGCTGAGCAACGTGAAGAGCTTGAGACAATGATTCGCGAACTAGAAGAGGAAAATGCAACACTGCAAGCTGAGTATGAAAGGCTACGTTTAAAGCAAACACCAGGCTCAACACCAGAAGATGGCGTTCATTCTAGTCGTCAACCAGACTGTGATATGATTGCCGAGGCGAAGTTACTACGACAACATAAAGGACGCCTTGAAGCGCGTATGCAAATACTCGAGGATCATAATCGACAACTTGAAGCTCAATTGCAGAGATTGAGACAACTTCTTGATGATGTATGCTTATACTACATAGCAATTAACTAACTAATATATATTCAACTTCTCGTTAAATATAATTTAAAGAAATACAGTTCAAAACATTTTTATATAATAGAAGTAACTTAATTTCTATATATTTAATGATGCATATGCTTCAAGTTAGTATACTAATAATTATCTTAAATAATATTGTTATTTAAACAAACTTGAATATTTCAACACATTATCATATCGGGGGAAACTAGATTAAATAAACGTTTCTGAAACGAGAATAGAAAATAAAATAATTTTATATTCCTTTATAATAATATGCTTGCAATTTTCAGCCAAGTGCATCATCACCTAAAACTGGAACATTACAGACTCGAAGTGTAACCGCTTCGCAATTAGCTACTGATTCTCCTGCTAAAATCAATGGCCATTACCATGATTCTCCAGGTACATTAAATAAGTGTTATGTTTAAGTGAAAATTATTTATATTTTTAAATTTATATTAACATTTGAGTTATAGAAATATGTATTAAAAAATCGTGCATATTAATCTTATTACTAACAAAAATAATTTTTTTTTCCATTTTTTGTGAATTTCCATGCTTTTATTATTGTATTATATGAAGTAAGTATATGCATTTATAAATCATATTATACTTAGTTAGTTTTATTTAATGCTAATATAACTTGTATAGTTTTGTTAAAATTTTATACATAAAAAACTAGATAATAATTTAAATCTGTTAATCCTAAAAATAAGAAATTTATCGAATTTGTGTAGAAAAGATTCTTCTATAAATATTGGCCTTCAATGAAGACAAACATTTACTTTATTTACTATTATTTTATATTCCTTGTTTATATTTTTCTCTTACTCTTGCATCCTTCTTTTATTTTCGCGCTCATCCCCATCTTTGTCTTATTCTCTTATACACTCGCGCGCATTGTATCCTTTTTTTTCTTTGTGTAATTAATTGCACTTTTCGGACATGCATTGGGCTTAGTTGGTGGTGAAGGTTCGGGAGATGGTCAAACAAGCAGCTTAGAGAGACCACCGCCGCCTCCTCATTCTCACAGCATAAATCATAATGTGGGCAACCTTTTACATATGGCAGGTTTGTGTTCACTGCTTTTTTTTTATATAATCTGCCTTTTCTACTTAATAACAAATTAATTTAAATTAAGCTCTTTATTATTTCGGCCTGCAATTGTCAGTTGAAATTTCATATTTTATAAAAGTAAGATAAAAATAATACTAAATACAAGACGTAAGACATCTAAGTCTACAGTTTCAACAAACGTATTTTAATTAATATCCTTCTATTTAAGAGAAAAGCTTAAAATCTAATACATTAATTAAATTCAATAATATTTAAATGTCTGAAAATTTTGTTTGTAAAAATTATTTTCATTAACTAAAATATTTAAAATATTCTAATAAAAAAAATATCAATTTTTATTTCAATTATCAATTATCAATTGATTCAAGCTATTTTAATTGTGTTTTAAAAATAAATTATACTGAATGATTTAGTTATTTTATTAGTTATGTATTTTATAGGATTTGTATTTATACTACACTTAATTCTTAAAATAAAGAATTCAAACTCAATTTAAACGATATAACTGTTTATTTATTTGTTTATATAATAATTAATTTTTATGGAAATTAAAAAAATTAATTATTACAATTGATTTATATAATTAATTTTATATCTTACTAACAAGTTAAAAATTATGTGAACTTCAGAGTATTGTATTCATTAAAACCAGTGTTACTGATTCTAATATTGTTTTAATACTCTTTAATATTGTTATTACACTTATATAGTAAAATATTAACCACATAATTCAATAATTGTAGATAATTAATTTAATAACTAAATCTGTAAATTCTATTAAACTATTCTATTTAACCATTATGTGTAGTTATATGTATAGTTTTTTTCAATGAGAATGTTAATATTTCATATGCCACCACTTTAGGATGGATGTAAAAAGGTAAGTTTTAATAAAATAAGTGTGCGAGTAGAAATTGATTTTGTACTATTATGTATAAATTTTTTTTTTAATTTTAACAATATTTTGAGTATATTTAACTAGTTATCCACAAATTCATAATAAAATATGTTTTTATCGTCAAAATATTAACTTTTAAAAATTCTAAAAATAATTATACTTTTATAATATACATGCCATGTTAAAGAAAATTTTCACAGTAAATTTATGAAAATGTTTACTATCAAATTAGTTCTTCAAACATTTTGTAAATTAATTTTTGGTTACAAGCATCAATTAAATGAATTTCTTTACCTTAATTTTGGTTTTAAATTTGTGCATGAAATTATATTTATATTTTATATTTCATATATATTAATTTTCATTTAATATTGTAGAAAAATTTTATTAAAATGACTCAATACTAAAACTTTTCTTAGATTTCAAGAATTCTTGATTATAAAAAAAATTAAATATTTGACTAAATTTATTCTAAAGTAGGCTTGAGAAAAAATAATATAGCAAATTTAATACAAAAACTTTCAACTATATAAATTTATATTTATTATATATTTTATGTATACTTTTATTTATTTAAATATAAAAGAATAATATTCTGAATATATTATGAATAATATATAAAAGTACATGAATTTACAATATTTCATTATTTTTTAGTTTTATTAAATCAAATCTTAAATTGTATGAAGTTCTCAAAAGCTCTTAATATAGTATATTTATTATAATTTTAAATCATTAATATAATATAAATAGATAGTTAATATTTATTAATAAATATAAATATGAATATCTCTTATTTATTTACGATTTACGTCTAACCTTATAATTCTTATAAAACTATATTTTACTGTAATTACAAGAATTAAGAATCAATTTGAAATTGAAATACTTTGCATATGATAACTAATTATTATTTCAATACATGTTAATAAATTTATTTTTTAATTTTTTTTTATTTTAAAATATTTATTTTTTAAGCTGTATCTTCACATTTTTTCTATTCTTAAATTTATTTAGTTTAGTTGCATTATTATATTGAATTTATGAGTCGATTATGTATATTTTTAATTGTAAAACTTTGCATATATAGAAAATAAATCTAAATAATATTTGGGATCATTTCAAAATAAAATATATATAAAATTAATAAATTTTTAAAAATATTTACATAAATGAAAATTTATATTCAATTCTAGATGATTTAAGCAAAGCTGTCGGTGACTTAGTGACTATAATGACTGAAGACAGCAAGCCACAAACCAATGGTCAGCATCAGCGAGCTCCACCACCTGCTTTTAAATAGAATAAAGAAAAATACACAGTATATATATATATATATATATATATATATATACATAAAAACATACAAATAATTCGAAAACTACCACTTACAAGTATAAACGTACCATGCTTACAACACAAATTCGTGTTCATACCTATTTATTCATATATACAGTTGCATAAATATATGAAAATAATCATTGGTTATTTCATCTAATAGTAAAAAAAAAAACAAATTATAAATTTAAAAGATGAAGATAAAGCGAATCAGCATATAACATTAAATTTACTGTGCCGCTAACTAATTATTATTTTGTATTGTTGACCAAAAGTGATAAGTTTGATTTTATTGCATATTAAAAATATATTATTATTCTTGCAGAAAAATGGTAATGCGTATTATAAAAATATAAATGAAAATATATTTTAAAAATACACTTACACAAAAAATCTTAAAGATGGGGCATGCTTTTATAAATTGTTTGTATCTTTTTATTAAAAATATTAAAGAAAGAAAAGAATAAAATAATACTTTTCACCCTTCTTATGCTATCACTATTTTAATGGATAACTTTTAAAATAGATATTGTGATTTGTCATATCATTGCCAAAAAATAAATTAGAACTTCTATAAATGGAATAATGTCTGTTATCTGTTATAATAATCAGAACAAATGAACCAATTGTGTTATACATCTGCTTTAACTAAGAAATATATTTAAAAATGACTAAACTAATGGAATAATGTGATGTGTTATAATAATTGAAACAAGTGAGCCAATTTTTATATACATGCTGCAACTAAGAAATATATTAGAAAATGACTACCTTACCAAAAAATTTTTAAATATTAAAAAAAAATTATTCGATTAAAAGTATTTAAATTTAAGTATGAAATAAAAAAAATTAATTCTAAATAATGCTTGTAAGACTGAAAACAAGCATGATGTTAAATTACCTATTTAATAGAAATCCTGAATTCCTTTACTTTTTTGTTTTCATTATTTTTTTTAAAATGATTAACGAGCTTTTTAACGTTATATATGTACTATAATAAAATAGAGAATATAAAAACATAATATAAGTAACTAAAAAATGAAGGTAGAAATTAAGAATAGAAGCAGATTGACCCTTGTTATGTAAACGTATATTATTTATAGATTAAAGAAAATCTTTACTAGATTTTTTAATAAAAAAACAATTCGATTTACGATACAAAAAACCATTTAGTTTTTCTTCTGTTCCACTAATAAGTAGTTAGTATGCGTGCGTGCATGCTTATTAAGATATTAATTAATAAAAATCATGTTTTTATTTGAATGGCATACTATACTATTTAAGAACACGTAAGTATATAAATAAAAAACAAACTAACGTATTTTAATATTCTTAAGTACTCTATGATACCACGTTAATGTAAAAAATTTAAAAATTTTAGTTAATTTTCATTTAATTTTAATTAACCATAATTAGATATTTAATATATTTTTATCAATTTAAAAATAATTAAAATTTATTTCTAAAATTTCATATAATTCATTTAAAAAATTGTTCATATATTCTTAGAATCATCTTATTGGTTACATTTATGTTGAAAAGATAGTTCATTATATATTTATAAATATTCAGTATGCATGGATTCTTATTCTTTTCTAATTCTTCTTTTATTTTTGCTACTGTTTTTTAAATAGGAAATTTCTCGTTTTCGTATTAATTGTGTATTAATTGTTTTATATTAATAGTACTATTAATAATTGTATAAAATTATAAATAAAACTAAATTTATATTTTATGTAAAATATGCTAAATCATTATTTATTCAAGAATTTTTAGTCTAATTGTAAATCACGTACAAACTGGTAAACAAATTATTTTTGAACAAAATTTTATTACAGAATTTTAAAAAATGTCTGAATTAAAATGATCATTTTAGATATTTTATTTGATTATTGTATACTCATTATATACAATCGATTTAGAAACCTCATTAATTCAAATATATAACTGAGGTGGTCTACAAATATACTATTTTTCTCTTATTAGATGGAACAAAACAAAACTCCAATTTAATACAAAAGACAATCCTAGTGATAATTCTCATTTAGTGTTAGTCTCATTTATAATGTCTCAGTGTGTTCTCACTATAAATATTAAGCATCTAGCATTTTAGATACTTACTGAATTCGAATTTTATAGAACTAATAAAAAAGAGAGTAAGAATATCTTGATACCAGTAAAACATCATTTTCACAAATAATATAACGGATGTATAGAATAAGTTGAACTTTATAATACAGATACACATAAATAATCGTTCACATTTTAAGAGCATACGTATAATTTTTACGAAAACAAACCCTACCGGTAGAACATGGAAAATATAAGAAGAAATATTATTTGCTTCTAATCAACTGTATTCTTCTTCTTATTAGTAAAAAAATATCTTTTAATTATTATCAATGTTACTTTTATTATTATTGATATTTTATTTTAAATACAAATATTAATATTTGATATCCCAGTTATACAAAAATATTTTCGTTATATTATATTATATATTAGCTTTATTTCATAAAATTTTTATTTAGATTATGATTCTACAATGCTTTGATGATAGTATTTCTAAATAATGTAGGCGGTCAAATTATTCGTAAGTATCGAATCGAATTTATTTATATGTATAATTTGCATTATAGAGATTATTTTCTATTAAAATGCAAGTAATGCATATCCAATATAATTCTAAAGAATAATTTATGTAATTAAATTTAATATTTAAAATTTTAAAAAGTATACATTTGTATTTAAATATTAAATGTTTAACAACGCCTTTATTCTCAAAATTTCATCTAAATAATCGTTAGAAATCTTTTTTAAATTATTAACAATATTTATTCCGGACTATTACTCAAGATTGGAAATATAAATTTCAAATATATATTTGTATTCTAAAAATTGAATAAAATAATTTCTGCTTAAATATATATTTTATACATAATATATTATATATATAATATAATATATATCTAAGATTACGCCAATAAAAAACAAAAAATAAGTAAAATCTCTAAAATCATTAATAACGATAAACTTGATTAAGTATATATAATAAGAATATACGCACAAGTTAAATAATCAATAGAGAAGGATACAAATATGCAACATTATTAAGAGAGAAGCAGAATAATTCTACAAAACTAACGTACTTGTAAATCAACGGATAAAGGTAAATAAAAAAAATGAGTAAAGTTTCCATTTCTTGATTTCTTAATGAATGGCTAAAAATTTGATATAGATGGCAAAAGATTATTTTTCTTAAACGAGTTAGTTACGCCTCTTATTGTATTATATCATACATATATAAATAGATTATAATATCTCAAACACAGTTTAATGAATTATAATATCAAATTGTAATAATATAAATAAATAGTATACGAATCTAAACACAATATATAATTATCACGAGAGTACTTCTTAAAATTTTATTCCTTTGTCAATTTATATTCGTAAGAAATATGAATTCGAATTCCTTATAATAAAATTAATAAGATACTCCACGAAACAATATATATAAATTTAAACCGAAGAAATTTTATTCACTTTATTTTTATTTTCTAATAAATGCATGTGTACATAAATTGTTGATGCTTGAATAAAAACAAAATTAAGATTCAGTACCTCGAATAATTTCGGCTCCTGTTGACTACAATTCTTCCTTAAATCACTTGATTCTTTGAAGTAAAGGTACATAGAATGTTAATCAATATATATTCTATAATTTTAAGTTAAGTAGGTAGATAATAAATTTTTTTACTACTATATCAACTGTAGTAATATGATTTGCTTATGTATTATGCAACGGTGAAATTAATTTAAAAAACAGTGTTTATAAATAAGATAATTTCTATCCAATAAAAAATAATATAACTTTGCACTAACGTTACTTCTTTAGTTTTTTAATCGTGTATTATTGAAATAATCAACTTAGATTTTCTACTGAATATTCAATAATAATTTAATTGTTTAATTCAATTTAATTTAATTGTTTAATCTATGACTCAGATTTTTTCATTAATTTAGTGCCCTTCTTCTATTATATGTTTGTCTATAAAAATACAACTATTTACACCTGTACGTGCATGTATTTATGTGTGCTTAATTGCATGTCATACCGATGTTTATGAAAGGTGAAAGTTAAAATTATACTTTCAAACTACTTTGAACTCCATAATATTTATTCTTATATTTTATTTATAAGTAATATTGTTAAATAAGATGAAAATAGAATTAAAAAATGATTTTTACCAATCAAATTTCGTAATTAATTTTCTTTACTACAAAAGACTATGGATATATAAAAATATAAGAATTTAAAGAAATAAAAATTTGTATTCAATGTATACTATAACCAAACTTAACACGTGGCGATTATCTATCTTCTAAATAATTTTGATACTGATTAGTTCAATAATTTTATCAAAACCCAAGTGAAAAATTCTTGAACAAAAGAACATTAACATTTTTATGAAAAAATTAATGAATATGAAAATAACAATTGCTTTAATATAAAGTTATTTCATAATAATTTTTTTGGGAAATTAAGGAATTTTTATCTATAATTGCAAGGCTTAACAACAATTTAATAAATTTAATGCTTTCAATATAATAAACATTAATGTGCCAACGTAATGCTATCGATATTGTTAGTTGTTTAATAATAAAAGACATGCAATTTAAGTCATTCTATAATAATTTTGTTAATAATCATACTTTAAGAAATATCAAACAAACTTATCTAAGCAAGATACAAGTACTAATAAATGAAATATAAAATTATAACTAATAGATGAAGAATTTGAAGAGAAAAAATCAAATAAATTTCAATAAAACAAATAATAAAATTCAATATATACTAAAGTTATATTATCAAGTTTAATATATCCGGTTCAAAAACTATATACTATTTCATATTTTCACAGTAATAGGTTATATAGTCAATAAATGGTTAAAACTAATTAGTTTTATACAAAATCAAACTAATTTTTTGAAAACTAAACATATTAAATGTACACTAAACAAAGGTGTGAACTAATCAACAGCAGTTCATGAACATATTCTTGAAAATAAAGTCGTAGTTTAGTACGTCATTATTTAAAAAGAGAAAAAGGTATCGAACAGATTTAACAATTTTTAAATAAGTTACCTTTCTAAAAACCTTTATAAAACCTATCGTGTGCCAAAGAAAGTACAACGTTAATTAAAATTAAAAAAAGTTAGAAACTAATTTTGTCATTTTCTATAAGTGCAAAGTTATTTATAATATGCGATTGATGTCTGCTTGAAAGCGTAATAAAATGTAATCATTTTGTTGATGCTAGGTACATTAAATATACGTAAAGGTTAAAAATGATTTGTTTTAATATGAAAAAAGGTAAGAAGCAAATAAATAGGAAAGAAGATAAACCGATTCTATATAGTAATAAAAAACAGAAAGAAATTAAGATACAATACAGGTATGGTTAAATTAAAAAGAAATAAGTAAGGAGAAAGGTAATTAATTGCAAGGACAAAACAGGAGTAGGAGAATGAGGAAATGAGAATAAGCAAGCCAAGTATCAAAAAGTATTTATTTTTGTATCAACTATTACTATCACGCATGTACGCTATTCTTCTTGGTAAATTATTTTTTGGATTGAGACCGAATCAATAATTATTTTAGTGATCGCGATTTTGCTTTATTTCGTATTAGCTTTTTCCCACATACAGTTGCCTCCACTTGGGTGCTCAGTGGAATTTTTTATGCATATTACTAGCTCGCCGATACTTGAGTGTGTCAAAACTTAACATCAGATAAATATAATATGTAGTTTAATGAATTATACACTTTGCATACTAACTAAACGTACGGGAACGAGGCTTTACAAAAAATACCACCAATGAGTGTCATTACATCAGTTTCAATATATGTACTACTTTCTCATAAAATAAATTTATGGCTAAGTTGTTTTGAAACATCATAAGTATTTAATTTTTAGCAATAGAAAAAAATTAACACTGTACATAACAAAATACACTTAGGTCCTATCCACAGTTTATTATTTACTTTATTCAAATTATACGCTTTATTACAGTATTATGCAGGATTAAATAAAAGATCGTAAACGTCCGTTAATTATTTTGATACACATTTATATGTGATTACATAAATTGGTATCCGAAACAGAATAAAAATAAAATAAAATTTCAATAAAATGTTGATGAGATAATTATTAAATGAATATATCAGTCAAGTTCTTTAAGCTATATTCACTTTAATTGATATGACATTAATGTTATTAAAAAAATAACCATTGCTAACCCACATTTTTTTAGTATAATTATTACTTTATACTTTCTTAAGCTAATATCACAATGGCTTAAAACAGTCAATATTTATGTTAATTACGCAGACCTGAATATACTTCATATCTTTTTTATTCCGCAGTTTTCGCTTTAACTAATTAGCGGTCATATTAAAAATAATTCAAAGAATCTTACAAATTAATGTTCATCCATGATTTTGATTAAATTTGACTATAAATAAATGTTTTTAATTTATACTGTAAGAAATTGTGATGTATAAATTAATAAGTTCTATTACATTACATCAAGAAATCCATAACTGCAGTTAAGTAAGAAATTTGTATAAGTTTCCATATTATTTATATATATTATACATTAAAGAACTGCTGGTATCGCATTTTAAATGACAATTAAAGGCACTGCCATATATTTGATGCCAAGAAATTATTGTTCGTTTATGAAGATATAAATTAGTATAATTATTAGTATAATTTTTCGAGAACAGAAACTTATAAATTAAAGATTTCTCAGATAAGTAGAAAAATAAAATATTCTAATGATCATTTACCGATTTTGTTAATAAGAATTTACTATTAAACGTCTAAAAAAAAACTATAGATTTAAAATAATTTAAATTTAATTTAATTTTAAAATTTCAAAAACTATAGATTTTTAGAATTATAAATACTACTGTAAACATTAGTATCTATAGTTTCTTTTTTACTATTTATTTAAAAAATCATGAGAAAAATTACTGCTACCATGAATCTGAGATTGTCTCATTTTTGTTAAACGTTATCTCCTTTTTATATATTAGACAAATTTCTTTCGGTCAAAAAACAAAAATGTATCGCTTTAACAGGCAATTGACATATTGTGTATAACGTTTTATAACAGTATTTTGTCAAAGTAACTATTTCTATCAATTTTTAACAAATTACATCTAAGCTTATTCATAATAAAATGCTAATTTTAAATATTTACAAGCTCTGTAATAAACCATAACGTAACAAAAATTAATGTTTACGTACTCACTTGCACAGTGTACTATATTCAAACAAGATATAAATCGATGCTTGTATTAATTACATTATTTACTGTTTATAAATATTAAAAAAAATTGTTTTATTTTTTTTATCAAAAATAAAATAGTTCATTAAAATTCATATTTATGCACACTTACAAAGTCATAGAGAACAGACGCCCGCACATACATTCATCTTATCGTCTATTCGTATAATATATACATGCATACATTATAATATTATATATACATTTTTACTAGTATCTTAACTACATACATTTTCATTATATATATCTATTTTTTTACGATTCTTATTTAATATGTAACTTATTGAAAATTTTGATTCATTATAAGCCATTTTATAAACCATTAAAAAACTGAGTACTTTAGCTGTAAATTATAAAGTTAAAAAATTTAAGTTTAGATATCCATACTATGTGTTTATTTAATGATAAAGAAGTCACTTTCATTCGCGTTAAAACATAAATCAATTCTTTCAGTTATACATATTGACAAATTGTCAATTAAAATTGAACTCTATTAAATACTTGTAAAAGTAAGAATGTATAATTATTAACATTCGATTTATAGATATAAAAGAAAAAATATATATATATAGTTCTTATCCAATTAAATCTTCACTATTTTTTATAAAAAATATTTACAGTAGAAAATTATAATTTGTTAATGGATAAGTTATATTTAAATTTCATGCAATAGTTTTATGAAACGATTAATGGGACAGATTTTTTAATTTAGAATAGAAGACTTTTAAATTGGTAAATGGTGTAAAGCTGACTAATAACATCAAAGATATATTCAATTCATTTACTTCCTAAATGAATCAAACATAAATCGCGTCAGAAAATACTTATGCAATGAATGCAAGTAATAAAGTAATTAAAGGAAAAAAATATTATTAATCAAAACATGAATAAAACTATGAAATAAAAAATTAAACTAGATCGAAATAGATTAAATTAATATTAAAACAAAAATTATATAATCATAATATTTAAGGACTTTTGAAGAATTATATAAAAATTTTTGAAGTTCTATCTAATTTTTTTTTTTAAATCTAATATAAATATGGAAGATAAAACATATAATTATTCAAATCGTCAAATCGATGTGGTGTACAGTACAATATTATATATTTTACCAACTATAGAAAACTTTAGATACGGAAAGAACTATTATATACTATGACATTAGTGGTATTTATAGCCACATACATCCCCTGCATAAACGCCTAGATAAAATAAGATTAAAATGCAACTTACTGTTATTTAATTAATGGATAAGAGCACTAAATCAAGCTTGAAAGAGCTTATCTGTGAGGTTAAAGCTACACTGGCTGATTGGGAGTATTTTGTACTGAAGTATTTTGACAAATAGTAATTTAAATAAGTACAACTTAATTTCGATTAGCAATAAAATTATTAAAAATAATAGTCGAGTGGATTTTTTCTTAATTTTTGGATTAATAGAAAAATTTAGTTGAAAAGACAAAAAAAAACATTAAGAACTTCCAAAAAATATTTAATTCGCTATATTAAGTAAATTTATTTTATATAATGATATAAAATTCAATAAATTTATAATAGTATTGGTAAATTAATATTGTAAAATATTTTGTTTATAATTTAAAAGAAAAATAAAATTTAAATATAAATTTGTATAAAACAGGAAGTTATAATACAAGTTATCTATTATTTCATAAATTAAAATAAAAATACCACTTACAAATTTCTAATCCAAAATGTTAAAATGTTAGATACCATGTACTATAAAGATTAATAATTAATATTTCCGTAATGGGCCGTTTGTTTAAAAAATTTTATAATACTATAAAATTTAATAAAAATGTTAAGAGTTCACATTTGAATGGCATTACAATTTCTTAGTTATTTTATCAAATTATCATTTACTTAAACCTTTTTGTTTGATTATACACACGTATGAAATGTATGTAAAGTGTTAATAGATTCCAAATATAAGTAAATTACTTAAATAATTTATGATTTTAATAATAAAAAAGTAAAAGTGAATAATAAATATAAATTTTAAAGTGACAAATGATTACGTACCACTTAAATTATTATATACAACATATACTGAATAATACCTTTTATTTTTGAATAATTTATAGCCAAACGTAATAAAAATGAATATACTTAATAATTTCCCCAAGTTTAAAAAAATTTTATATCCCAAAATCATGATCATAATTATTACTTTAAATGAATATTATTTAATATCGATTACTCTCAATTACAAAAAAAAATGTTAGCATTTTCGAATGTCTATTTCATTATTTAAAATGTTTAATACTAAGTTATATATTTAACTATAATTTATAAAATATTTACATTACAAAGATTAAAATTATAATACAAATCGGAAAATTTGATAAAATCAATACCACTTTTCGATTTCCGTATGAAACGTGAAAATGAAAAAAACCATGCAGGTGATTAATCAGAATCATATTGCTTCTGTATTTTAAAATTAACAGATTAAGTGCAGTAAGACGTTCTTAAAACAATAATTCTGTAAATTTAAAATTAAACATTCAAAATTATTTTATTGTAGGTAATTTATTTTCGTTATAGACAAAAATATTTATAAGTAATAGATTATATAATACATATTTTATTTGCATTTATTTAAAAAATAAATAAAAATAATTTACTTAATATAATAACCACACTAAATCTGTTAATAAACTGACTATTTTTTTAGAAAAAATGAACAACTAATTATAGATTGCTTCATATAAAAATAAATAGTTACTTATAAAATCGATAATTTTAAATTATAAGTAGTAAAATATTTTGATTTGTAAAAAATTGCAGTTTTTGGTAAAGAAATAATAAATTATAAATAAATTTACCACGAATCATGAATTATGGTTTTTAATTCAATAAAATGATTTACTATTTTACTATGAAATACAATCATAGTAATTATATGTGGAATAAAGAATTTTATAAAGTTTTGGAGAATGTTTTTAAATATCAAACAACAAAAAATGCTATTTGAAACATTTTTTATTTTTATGTACACTAACTTTTTCGATTATACATTTTTGGATAGCATTGAATATGATATGAAATTGAAATTGATATATAAGTGTATCTCTTTTAATTTAAACAGTCAAGTTTTAAATAAGTATTTTTAAAATTAGGTACTGTAACAAATTAGAACAAATTTAAAATAATGAGCTTATACCAAGGAAAAGTAAAAATTGCATAATTAATGTTAATAATTTTTAATATTACTTGTATGTAATACTTTTATAGAAACTGCTACATATTTTCATGACATTAAATTTCAAATAGTTGAAAATATACACTTATCTTACGTCATTAAAAATATTTCTTTTTTAATTTATCAAAAGCAAATTCTTCCAAAAATATAAATATGGCATACTTTTTATTTGATTATTTGAAATCTAAAAACATTCAACAACTTCTCATTAAAACATATAATTACAATTATGACAGCTAGAATAATTTTTACTTTATCCGCATTCACTTTATAATGAATAATCTACTATATATTACAATTTTTTAAATATTTTAACTACTAATGTATAAGAATAATTTAATTTTTTGTTTCTCACCTATAAGATTTAAAACCATAAATAGAAAAATAAAAAATATGATTACTTTAACTTACTTTATTTTTATTTAATTCCTATGCTTTTATTATGATAAATAGTTTTCTTTTAAATAAGGTGAAGTAACAGAAAATTTACCTGTCTGTGCATCTACAAAAAATAATATAATATTAATAACAATTTGAATGCTGATAAAACAAAAATCTTTATCGATGTAATATATCTTCATGTAATCGTCGGAAGCCTATATACAATTATTAATTATACGTCTCAGCTCAAACCTTACTCATGTTGAAATTTCCATATTTGTGTATACTGAACTATTCCGAAAAAAATCGATAACGATAAAAATCGTGAGTTCAGTGCTATTAGCGAGAATGTAGAGTAATTTGCCATGTTTCTCCATCTTTTATTCAAACAATTACAAATAACCTATCAAGCATTACTACGTTTATTTTGTACATCCTTTACTTTTATCGCAATGCAGACATTGCTTTGGGTGTCATCTTTCTCACGCGACCTCTGCTGCTCACACTGATTCCTAATCTCATATCCTGTTCTCTACTGCTCCCTCCTAAACCTGGTTGGCTACAGCTTTCCTCATCGCTAGCCTCACCATAATACGGCCGCTTAACTGTTCTTCTGCGTGTTTTTGTAATTGGTACACCCGAATCGTAACTGTCTTCGTCGTCTTCTTCATCTGTATCTTCATTGTAACGCATGCGTTTGGTCCCAGCACGGCGCAGATGATGCTTGTTATTAGTACCATTACTGCTTTCCGAATCACGGGAAGCACGCAGCTTACGAAGTTGTTGGCTTATTGTACGTGTGGGATTGACATGACTAATATCTTGATTTTGCTTCATTAGATTGTTCTCAATGCCATCGGTGACATTACCACTTTCTACATTTTCATGATTATTGTCATCTTTCTCCTCTTCCTCAATCTCATCCTCCTCATCTTCTTCCAGTTGGCTTTTTGTAACATTTATATTTTCGTTGAACTCCTCTTCTTCCTCGTCTCGTAATTGATTTTCATTAGCTATTGGTACAGTATTTTCCTCTTCATCACTACTAGTGTCTTGTATGTTGTTCTTAATAATGGATAATTTCTGCTTTCTTTTGCTGTTATGACCGATTTCTTCGCTATCATCGGTATGACGAGAAATATCATCTTCATCATTATTATCCATGAAATAATGCTTTTCCGTAGTTTTGTTATGCCTTGTCTTTTTGATGTTTTTTGCTTTCTTGTTACGTGTTTGTTTACCCTTCGAAGTTGGTTCGTACATCTCGTCAGAGTCACTATCGACATGACCGTTTATCACAGAAATAATTGGTTTTTTCGAACGTGTGCATCGTTTTGGTGCACTATCGTCGCTCGACTCGCTCAAACTTGGACTAGAATCATCGCTCTCATCATCGTCATCCTCGTCATCAAAATTAACACGCTTAAGCTTCCGTTTAGCAGATATATTACGAGGACGTAGAGAAGGTCGAGATGATTTTGCCAGATGATTCGAGTGACCATTCATCAGAGTAGATGGACCTAAAAAATTTAAAATCAAGTTTTCTTTCAAGTAACTTCTATAAAAATGAAAAATATTAGCTTTATATTCAGCTTTTATATAAATAAAGAATATATTAAATTTATATATTTAAATATTAAAACTATATTAAACTTTAGTACTCTACCCGCTATGTTATGATTCACATGTCTCGTTGGCCTTTGCAATGGTTTAAAATCTTCAAAATGGTCGTCATCGTCGTCATCATCGTCATTATCCATAGGAACATCTTCGACTTCATCATCCTCGTCATCACTACTAATTGTTTTCTTTTTAGATGGGCCTTAAACATATCAAATACATTTATATAATATTTATATAATAATAATATGCAAATATATTATTAATTAATATTCCTTTACTTTTCTTACCAGCACCATTCATCAACTGAGTCTTTATAGGAGATCCTTTTTTATTTTTACTTGGCTTTTTATTATCTTTTATTCTTATAGCAGATTTCCATTTATTTATGATTTTACGCATTAGTTCATCAAACATGGCCGATAATCGTACCGTCATTGAATAAATCTGCACAAAAATTTTTTATTTATATTGAAGAATATATGGTCATGATATTTAATATAAATACATAAATATTATAATGATAAACCAATGCAATATAATTAATAAATAAGAAAAAATATTCAAGGTATGACAATACACTTTTCATTAATATGATAATAAACTTTACATTAATATTAAATATATATATTATAAAAAAAATAAGAAACTACAGCAATCGTCAATTAAATAATAGTAAACACTAATGTTTAAACATAAAACGCGATTATATATTTTTTTATTCAAGTTTAAAATTGAATTTAAAATTGATATAATAATTTTGTTAAATTAAATGGACACTTCATATTATTATCATTATAATAAATATATATAATTATCTAATATACATATAATTATAGTAAAACCAATATTTTTTTTAAATAGGACTATAAAACAACATCAAAATAGCTCATGAAGCAGAAAAGATTGACATATATTGTAGAAAATTTTTTAAGGGCTTATAAAATAATGAAACTAATATATCGAGATTAAAACTATTGGAAATATATACAATTATGAACTCTTTTATAATTGTTAATACTAATTATTTTTAAAACTTATCTATTTAATTTCAAAATTATTAATTTATGTTAAATGTATAGAAAAATTATTAGAATCAAGATTCTTAATACACTACTTATCAATTAGTGTTTTAAATGTAAATTATCAAACTATTGAATTGTAAAGGAGTTTAATATTAGTAATTATAAAATAATTTATTGATATCAGTAAATTCAAGGTAATTTTTAATATTTTATAGAATTTATATCTTTTGTATATTTATATGAATGTTACCTTTGATCGCGTATTTGTATTGTAGTTTTTACTATTTGCAAATATTAATTTTACATCTTTGGCAAACTCGGCAGGAGATTCATAATTTCCTCCTAGTAGATCTTCCTTCACTGTTCGCAAATCCATTGGCGTATCGATAACGAGATGATAGTCTGGATTCTCTAAACGATCTACTGGTTGTCTATATTTAAAGATTTAAAAATAATTTGTAATATATATTAAAAACAATATTTGTCTAAGTATTCTCGAAAAAACATATAGTGCTTAATATTACCTAAATGGAATGGAATCTTCACACTGCCATAGTGTATCTAAAAGTTGTCGACAAGCTACTTTCCAGTCTTTATTAACGTTTTGTGCATTAGCATGTCGATTTGTTACAGCTCGTGTGGGTCTTTGAGAACTTGTTGATGGTCTATTGATATCATGCTCAATGTCAACTTCAGAATCCGAAGAATGATAAGCATCAGCTAATTCGTGATACAAAGTTGTAACATCATGATCAGTAATATCTCTGAAATTTTTAATTTTATTTACTAATTAATTAATTATTTTATATTTAATTTATAATATATTACTTTATTTAATTAAACTAATTACTTAATTTAAATGTCATTTTTAACAAGTGGACTACATATTACTTTTAAAAGAGTACTTATATATACAGTTTGTATAAAGAATCTAAATTTTCAAATTATTTAAAAAGTTTTTTAAAAATATATTCTATTTTATTTTTAATTTTTGTATATACATAAAAAGTTTTGGTATATACATATAAATAAAAGTAATAAATTATAATCTTTGAGTAATTAAAAATTATTTTTAACAATATGCGAAGCTTGTTTATACTTACTTGATAATTCGTAAACAAATATCAGTAATTAATCTCGCTTGTTTGACAATTTGACTATGTCGTTCATTGAATTTTTCTGCATTTGTAGCAAGATATCTAACATCAAATTGGGCCGAAGTAATTCGTCGGTAGAAAAAATTTTCGAAACGAGCTTTTATCGTTGATAAATCAATTGGGTATTCGACAACGTATGCATACAAAGGATATATATTGAGGTCAACAGGAGCTATAAAGGGTTCAGCTATTGATAAAGTCATAACTTGATCAAGACCACGTATGATTCTTCGACAAGCAGTTTCTCGATCACCCATTGGCCATTCTTCCGGTTGAGGTTGATATAGAGTTTCTTGGATCTCCTGTGCAAGCACTGGCACAGCACCACCTACTTCTGTTGGTAATCCTAAAAAAATTTCAGTTGAACTTTATAAAGAATATAATAAAATCATCTAATTGCATAAAACAATTTCACAATCAGAAACATAATTTTGAAATCTTTATTTTCAGCAATTTTAATGTATATTGTAAGTATATAATGTAACTATATAATGTAAGTATTATAATTCACCCTACAATTTAAAATAATTTTATTTTCATACTTGTACACATTGCTATAAAATATATTTGCAAAAATAAAATATTTATTTTAGCTAATTGTGAACTAAAAAAAACGGGTTGATAAATGGTAGATTTATTGTAGTTAAAGAAGGTGATTTGAAAATTAATGTTAATTACAATATAAATTTAAATATCAAGTATAAAAAAAATAAAAATTGATATAATACTAAAATTTGGAATGATATATTTAGAATATGATTCATGTTAATTAATGGCAACTTATTTTTTGTACTGATTTGATTAACCTTTGAAATAAAATAACTTTCCATTTAATCAAATATTGATCTATTTTTAAATCAAACTTCTAAATTTTAATACATATTTATATATATTAATATATATTTTTTTAATTAATATATATTTAAATGTTTTAATTTATATAGAGATACGTAATATTTATACATAATATTTCATATATAATTATTTAAATATAATATATACATAAACAATGTCCCATATACATAATATTAGAAAGTATAATAATAAATTGAAATTTTGTATTTCATAAATCAAAAATATAATTTTTATGGTATTATTAGTTTTATATAGTTTTAATTTCAATTGACTGTCAAAATATATTACAATAAAAGTATTATGAATTTTATTAATTTTGACTTTATTAGTCTACTCTGTATTTATTATCAAATAGTTGTTTATATTTTGTTTTTTAAATCTTTAGAATTACTTCTAAAATTGTTTTAAGTTCTAATATTTTTCTCATTTTATTTTAATTGTATATAATTGAATAAAAATATTAAATTAGGCACTTACTTTGTTCATTGATAGGCTCGAGATCCCATGGACTCATAAACTCTGTTTCCCCACTGTCCCATCTGATATTGAAACACATAAAGTATGAATCGGAAAATTCTTCAGAAAGTGGCTGCACCGATATTATTTGACCAGTCCACCAACCATCGTCTATCATACAACGGAATCTATTACCTTCCGACCAGCTTCTTTCGAGTGCATTATCAAATGTCTGACGCAGAACAAGAAAATCGAGTACATCTGGTATATCGTGATACTTAATCGTGAATGTTATTCCCGTTAATAAACCTTCTTCATTCATTTGAGCTAATTTCAGACAACACAATCGAGGAGGACGAATTTCGTACTTAATTCCTATTACTTTTACAAATTCTTGGGCCTAAAATATTAAAATAAATTACAAATTACAAACTAAGATTTTTTAAAATATTTATTATTGTATATATAAATATTTAGTATTTTGAATTATATTTACTTTAAGATCTAATTTAGTCCAAGGTTCAAATGAACGGCTGACATCGTAAATTTTTTTCATTTTCACAGCATCCAAATATCTTTTATGCCCCTGACGAAAATATACAATTTCGTCTCCCATTTGAGGATAATATGGTGCTTTCCTTGGAATTACTTCACTAAGCCATTCCGGTGGACGGTAAATGTCAGGTACTTCAGTTACAGAACTTGGCTCTGCTATTGGTATCGTCTGTTAAAATTAAAAAAAATTATAAATGAAAATAATTATAAAGGTATTACTTTTTATTAAAAAATAAAAGATAGTGGAGAGTATATTTTCATAAATACTATTAAAATTAAATTCATGTAAAAACTTTTAAACATAAAGTAAAAATATAAAATTCAAAAATTTTAATTGTATGTATTTAGTTATTTAGTTATCTTATAACATCTATTTTATAATATAAAAATATAATATGAAATCTTTTTTATTTCTATTTGTTTCTTTTACATAATAAATATATAGCCTACCTTCTTCTTTGGTCGTTGACTTCTTCTTCTATCTGCATCACTGGGTGGCGTAATTGCTCTTTTTTGTACTGGTTTTCTTTTACTTCGTTTTGGTGGTTCTAAATTCACACCATGATCTGCTATCCAATCTGAGTATTCACTACTAGTGTCTGAAGTCGAACTATCTGAACACAATTCTTCCTCATTAGAAGAAGATTCATTGCTAGTTCCTGAACTTCCAGAATTCTCTGGGTTCTAAAAGTAAATAATTAATTATGTAATATAATATTTATCGGGCAACGTTATTTTACTACATATTGTAGTAAATTTTATTTCTAGTTTTTATGTTATAATTTTTTAAGTTGCTTGGTTATTTAATTTGTTTTAAATATAATAAAAATATAAAATTAACCAAAATTGTATTTTAATAACTAAATATATGTATATTTACTTCAAATTCTTCATCTTCTTGCTCCTCGCCTCTAGTTGCTCTTGTCCTGTAACCATGTCTAGTAATTCGATTCCTTCTACCATGAACTAAAAATCTGTTTTGTTCCGACGTAATTGTTATATTTGAAGTTACTTGAGGCCTTCTGCGCATTTCACGTCTCCAATATTCTAATTCCATTTCAGCCATTGCATTTCTATTAATATGTAATATCAACATTATATTATATTTTCATAAATTAATTGTTCTAAAAAAATCTTTGTTACTTTATTTTATGTAAGTTTTATATTTAAACAAAATCCTTAGCAATATAAAATTTCCTTTGCTTCTTTTTATATTTTAATCACAAGTTTTAAATTTATAAAATTATATATTATAATTTATATATACAAGCATTTTTTTAAACAAAACTTACATTTGTTTATATTGAGTATCGAGAATAGCAAGATTAAGAGGCCTTGCAAGTATAGGTTTATTCCAGGGTGTTGTATTATCACGTTGCCAGTTGCCGCTACTTTGACGAACACCTTCAACGTCTCCAACACGACGCAGACCAGATCTGCCACCACGCGGACTAGCAATTTGTCGAACTTGATGCTGATCCTCATGTTGTTGCATATTATTGTCTTCCTCTTCATTAAACGGTATTCCTTCGACGTTCATAATTTGACGTTGAGCTAGTGCTTCTATTAACCTGTCGATATTTGAACGTGGTTGTTCTTGTTCAGGCAGACCCTCAATTACCTCTTGCTGACCTGTAATATACATAAAATTAATTTTTTACTAACAAACAATAAAATAATGATTAACAATTATAAAAAAAATTTATACAATAAATAATAAAATAAACAGAACCACTCTATAAAAAATATTTTTTCAAAACATGAACCAATTGATATATTTTCATTATACATCATTAGTTTTTTTTTTAATAATATACAAATAAAGTAAGTTTATAAAAAAGGAATTTTAAAATTAATACCGCGTAAAATCTTACGAAACACATTTCTTATTTTATAACTGTTTATTTACAAAGATATTGTTAAATTAAAATTACTTACATTATTATAACAATTATACAATTATGAAAATATATCATTTCTGTAATAAAATTAATTAAAACAAATAACGTGCTTACCGCTAGCTCCAACAGCAATATTCGGAACCAATTGTTCACCCCGACAATTTTCTCTTCCTGGAACTAGTCTTTGTAATGATGGAGGATATGGATTTCCATCTACATCTACAAGAAATGGTGGTGGCATTAAATGCGGAGCTGTTTGTGTTTGCTCATCCAATACATAATTATTGGCATCTCTGATTAACGGACGATAATCGGTGTGAAAAAATAATTCTTTCGGTACCTAAAATAATAATTAATTCTTTATTTATAGTTATTTAAAAAATTTTTTAAAATAAAACGATAATTTAACCAATAATTATTTATTTTAAAATATTTAAATCATTTTTATTTTTTTAAATAAATCTTCCGTTTTTTTTATTTATTGTGATTAAATTTCGTTACCAATGAAGTTCTAATTTCCAGATTTTAAATGACATAAAATGTTTTGATATAAATTTTAATATGTAAAAATTTTAATATTTTTATTTTTATTTCAATTACTATAAGAATAACATTGTGTTTGTTATATATATTTTAAAAGAATTTTCTACGAAATAATTTTTTTAAATATAAATATAAGTAATTAATTAAGTATTAAGTTATTAAGTATAGAAACACTTACTATTTTTAGTTTTTCAACACCAGATCCAAAACCATACATCATTAAATGACCATGGGAATCTGTGGCTGCCAGCATAGTACCATCGGGCGACCATTTAGCATCAAATACAGCACCATTACCCTGTCCTTCAATAAAGTTTTGAAAACAGGCTATTGGTTCTATATTAAGCACATCCCAGATTATCAACTGCCCATCATGTCCAGCACTTAAGATTATTTTGGGATCTATTGGATGTGATTCAAGAACAAACACTTCATCTTTATGAGCACGTAAAACTTTGACTAACTCTGCTGTTTTAGCATTCCATACTTTCAAAGAACTGTCATTGACAGCTGTCACCACCCAATCATCACTAACATCCCAACACACCATTGTTACTTTTGTTTTTTTATTTGAATCATCTTCTGACTCTGGTTCACTGTAGACACAATTTTATAATTATTTTATATTTTTTTTTATTAGCATGTATATTGAAAATAGCAGTATAAGCAATCGAAAAAATATTTTTATTATGTCATTAAAATATTTTAAATTTTCTACAATATAAAATTACAGGAAAGTATAGAAATTCAAATTTTTTTAAATTTATAGAATTATTTTATTATTAAAATTTATATTTATTATTAATAATGGTATAAAGTAACATTATTGAAGATATATCTAAATAATTCTTTTTAAATATATATCTAAAAATAGTAAACGCAGTTGCATTAGTTTTATTTTTAGAGAATTATTATTTTTGTATTATCTATAAATTATCGATAGATTTAGATAATAAAACAATTATTGTACCCAGAAAGTTTAGTAGTCATTAATAATCTTTTGTGCTGCCACTGTTGTTGTTCAAATTTCCATACATTGGCAGTACCATCTTTTGATCCAGAAATGAATTTGAGACCACTATGTGCCCATTGAATGCTATCGACAGTGTCAGAATGGGCTTCTACTTCAAGGACACGTCTTGGTCCCTCCTCACCTAACATTGTATAAACCCGTACATGATGGTCTGCAGATCCAGCTGCCATAAAAGCACCACCTGGGCTGAATGAAGCACAGATCATTTGTGCTTGACCCGGTCGCATTTTCTCATGATATTGAATTGGCTTTGGCCTGTGAAAAATAAAAATATTGTTATCTATAAAGAATTTATATAAATGGATTCAAGAACATTTAATTAATGTCTAAATTACAATGATCAGATTTACAATAGTTAATTATACTTAACTGTTATTTTTCGATTAGTCTTTAATAAAAAATTTTTGTCTGTGAATCTAATTCATAATAATTGAATTAGAGTATCTCATAAACTAAATTAAAAATAATATGAATATTTATTACTTACTGAAACACTGTTCTCTCATTGTCTTGTTTTGTATGCGACCAAAATGCAACTGAACCATCACTACTTGTTGAAACTAAATAATTGAATCCATTACAAGAGATAGGACAAAACTTTACCGATGTTATCATACCAGAATGTCCTGATAAAACAGCAATCTAAAAATTGTATTTTAATTTTATTTTATCTAGTTTATAATAACTTTATATAATATAAACATGATAAAGGTTTTAAATATAATTATAAAAAATTTATACTAATACATGTATAATATTGTGCTTAAAAAAATAATAAATACTAAATGTATATATCAATTAATTAGATGTAACTATAAAAGTAAAAAATTTAATGCTTACTTTTATATTAAAATAAAGAAAATTGAGAAATAAAAAAATAAATCATGAAATAAAACAAAATAAAAATTTTAATATAATAGTATATTTACTGGAGACATTGTTTGAAAACACCAGACTCTTAAAATGCGATCTAAACTTCCGGCGGCAAGCAATGTATTATCAAAGTTAACAGCTATATCCATGATCTCCGAAGATGCACCACGAAAAGTAGCAAGCAATCGTCCATCCGTAGAACTCCATACTTTGACTAGTAAATCATCAGCCCCAGTGATAATGTATTTCCCAGTTCGATCATATAGAACGCAATAAACGGCCGACAGATGTCCTAGTGTATGACGATATAATTGTAATTTGCTGTAAAAAGATGTTGGTATAGCTTCACGCCTGCATAAAGGACCAGAATTCTCTCTACCTTGAAGTACTTTTACTAAAAACGAATTTTTTAACTTTTAACACATAAATTTTAAACTATAACTAATATATGCAATATACAAGCAATCTTTTATACCTATATTGAGTACTCCATAAAACATAGGTGGATTCATAAAGGGCTTTCCTCCAAACCTTCCGGAATAGCCGGTAACATTGCGAAAAAAACGCAGCATATCTTAAAAGAAAAAAGATATCTAAATTAACAGCAATTTAAATTAACAATTAAAATAGATAAGATTGTAGATTTATGTTTACCTTCTTTTGTACGTAATAAGGATTGTTTTCCAGCACCAAGCAAAGAAATAGCGCCAATGACACATGGTGGTACTTCTTTTTCTAAAACTGGTCCAATCCGCGAACATATTTGAAGTAAATGATTTACACCAATATGAGAATACTTTGTTTCCTAAAAATATTAAAATTAATTATATTAAAATATATCATGAATATTTGAAAAATAATAAGTTACGTCCACTTATAAATAAAAAAAAATATTTTTAAAAAGGATTTGTTGGAAGAAAAAATGAAGCTAGATCTTATCTTATCAATTTTGAGATACAACTTTGTATTTGTTATTGGATGTTATTAAATAAATTTGATTTATAAAAGTTTTTATTTACTTGTGCTTAATTAATTTTGGATTTAAAAGAATATTTTTTTATGTAAATGATAACAAATACTAATGTTTTAAAATGTTTTACTTTTTCTTCGATTTAATATATTTTATTTTATAATTAGTATTTAATGGTTTAATTTAACTTTTCAAGGCTTCTTTTGATATGGTTATTCAATTTTTTTATGAAATACACGTCATAAGGAAATATTTAATAAAATTAATTTTTAACAATATTTTTATTTTTAAAAATAATGAAATAAAATTTACCTATTTTATTTAAATAAAAAAAAGGTTTAATCATTTTCTTTTTTAATTCAAGTCTTAGATTCCTTTTTAAATATTTTTATTTACTTACTAATTTTAAGATATAAAAATTACTTAGAGAAGAAAAACAACTACTTAAAAAAATTTTTAGTACAATAAATTGGAACTTATTTAAATTTAATTTTTAACCTGAGCTTCCAATTTTTTAAAATAATTAGTTTATAATGATTTTAAATATAGCTTTCATAAAATTAAAATTTGCTTCTTAAGAAACAAATATTGTCAATAATTTACTAATTACTTATTCATTGATTGTACGTGAAATAAATTTAAATAAAAGTAAAATTAAAAAAAAAATTTTATTTTAAATTTATTTATTAAAAATTTGAAATATTATGCATTAAGTTAAGAATAATTAATTTGCTAATTTGTAAAGAAAAACTATAAAATAGTTCCTTTTTATAGATATTCTCCTTTATCAAATAAAACTATAATCAACCAATATCAGCAGTCTCAGCTAACATTAGACATGTTATATTTATAAATACAGGCTCAATGTTGATCTTTGACATGAGGAAAAAGTTCCTGGTATTCTCTTATTTTTAAATTTTAAATATTTTGAATTTAAACTAGTTTGAAATTTCAATATTTTACTTTAAATAAATCTTTAAAACAATTTCTAAAAAATCTTTATTTTATATTTTTTAATTAATAAATATATTTTTTATTACTCAACAATAAGTACTTTCAACTATTAAATTTTATATACATGCTTAATATATATATACATATATATCATATAATTTAATATACTATTTTTTATTTTAAAGAAAAATTCGATTCAGTGTTGGCTATATATTTTTCTTTTATAATCAAATATTTAATAAAAATTAATGTAATAAAAACATTACGAAAAAAAAAAAAAAAAATATTTAATACTTATAAAAGGAATTTCTTAATATATTACAAAATATAAGTAGAATTTGGAATTCATTTACAAAAACCAAGAGGATCGATAACATTTGTCGTCCTACCAATAATCTTTTTTACCTGTTAGTAATTAGTAGTAGAAAAAAGTTAGGGGTATAAAATATAAGTAGGGAGATAGACTTTGTTTTGTTGATGAGAAATCAATTGGGTTTTTTCAGGAAAACAAAAGAGTAAGGTAAATGAAAGTTTGTACTTTTCTTCTGGCTGTACAAATATATTGAAATTTTGTTAAAATGTTCGCTTTTGCTTCAAACATGTAACAATTTTTTGTGCAAAATACTTACCAATTCTTCAAAGCTTTGACTGTGCTCATTTCCCAGCCAATCTAATCGTTGGGGCAGAATCTAAAACAAAAACAATAAAATTCGTAAGATACAAAATTCATATTAGTTATAAATTGGAAAATGCATGGCATTTGTTAACATAGTGCAGTGACGTTTATTTGCAAATTGAGGGTTTGATTGTTTGGAAATGGTAATAAAAAAAATACTACAAACACAAGATTACTGACATTTGTTTTGATACACACAAAAAGTATGAAACCATGTGCAAACAATGTGAAAAACGTCAACTAAATGGACTTGTGTTGTGTTTGTGTGATCTTACCTTGGCTCGCTCCAATTCACCTTTTAGCACCTAAAACAAAACACAATATTACATGTTTTGGTGAATGTACCAATAATCAAAAGGTCATTGGATATAAGCCTGATAAAACTTACATCTGCAGCAACACGACAAGGACCCTGCGATAAAAACTTGACAATGAGAAAGTACAACTCTGTAAGGCAAAGATATATAACATTATATGAGAGGGAGCGAGAGGGATTTACATACCATGACAAGGATGTGAAAGACAACTGAATTTTAAAAAGTTTAATGATCTGATTAATAAGAGAGTGAGAGAGACAGAGAGAGAGAGAGAGAGAGAGAGAGAAATTGATATTGATGAAAAACGGGTTAAACGTAGTAATGGATGTTTCAATTATTTTTTCGTATTGTCTTCGTCACAGGCAAGCAATGGCTTCGAGAAACGACTTACCTGCGGCTAAACTAGAATCAAGCCGCGACACGTCGGCCTCCATCGCTTTATCACAGAGGAGAAGGCACGAACGTCCGTCAGCAGCCTTACGTCTCGATTCAGTTTGTGGAATAACTTCTTTTATCACGGTTTGCCAGCATCCTCCAAATGTAACAGTTCCATTTTACTAACCAAGTCACCACACTACTACACTAACCCTCTTTGCTCAATACTGTAATAATGTATTATTACAAGTTTGACGAACACAAAGGCGTCAACAATGGTCATAAGTTGCGAACTTACCACGTTTCGAAGATTTCTGTAGAAAAATCATTCGTTTTTATCTTTATATTTTTTTAATGTTTTGTTACTTCAATTTTATTATAAAAAGAACTATTTATCAGTAAAAAGAATAAAATAGATAATGAAATAAAGTGTGATTTTTTTTGTTAAAATAATGTTTTTAATTAAAATTTCGTTAGATCTTTTTATTTGAATAAATCTAAATGAATAAATTACAACTTTTGAAGCAGATTTTTTTTTTAAAAGAAAATGGTTAGTTAATTGTTACTTATAGATATTTTGTTCCTTGAAATAAGATTTTCTTACATGTTCATTAGAAATAAAATATAAGTATCAAAGGCCGTCGATTTCCGAGTGATAAATTCCTATCTGATTAAAAAGTTGTAAATATGATCTACGAATTATAAAAAAAATTATATTGTTTTACTGAATGGACTTCGATTTTTTAATTAAGAATAATTAATTAATTTAATTAATAATACTGTTTAAATAGAATAAAGATGATTTTAATTAAACACAAGGTATTAAGACAACACAAAAAGGTATTAAGAACAAAAACTTGTAAAATAAATAAATTGATATATGTACAACAAAAATAAAATTCATATTCAAATGATACTTGAACAATTTAAATTTTTTTCTTTAAAATATTTAATTACAGATACATTTCCTTTTATCACTTAAAAATAATATTGTAAATGAAATATACAAATCTCAAAATAAAAATATATATTGTATTATAATTTTTTTTTTGGTTGATTTTATTTGGTAATAAATTGGTAAGTATTATAATATTTTAGAAAAATTATTCATATAAATTATAGCAATTTAAAATTTTATCATTTTCTTTTTATAATTTATTATTTAAATAATATATTTAAACTACAAATTTAAGATTATAAGTCTCATCTTCGTTTTACGATTCTAAGTCATAAATTTTGCGATCTAACTAAAATGATGATTCTTGCTAGAGAATGCTTGCTATGTTATTTTTTATTTAGATACAAAAAATAATATAAATCTATGTAAACTGCAAAATTTCATTTCTTTTATCTATAAATACTTACACATATTATTTTTATTTTATACGTTATGTTTCAAATAAAAAAAATTAGATTTAATAAAGAATTTAAATTAAATATTGTATGTATTTTACGTAAAGTTTATTATCTATTTTTATTTATAAATAATAAAAACAAATAAATAACTAATAAATAGTATTATAAAATTTTATTAATTTATTCACATCTTTTTAATTTATTATATAAATTATTATATTAAATTAACTATACATTAATATAATGGCAAATAAATAAAACAATAATTTTAAAACTTTCAATATATTTGGTCAAATACCGTTTCTGACCGTAACATATATCAAAGCCTTCTGCGTTTCTTTAGTTTATAACCTTATATTTTTATATTTTGTATATTTATTCTTAAAAATATATAAAATAATTTAGTACCAAATACGGAATTGATCTAGCATTTATGTGATTTCCACCATTCTATAATTCATGACTTGAAATCCATGAAATTATTAGTTAAAACAAATTAACAATGAAGATACTCAATCGAAGATATACATTTCCCAATTTTTGAAAATATATTTTTGAGGTTACTCTCTCGCACGGTTATGTTTTTGTATTACAGGAAAGCTAAAATTTTTTGTTTCTTTTGATCACCAATGTTCATACCATGCATAAATAGTGTAAGCGACTATAAAACAGCTGTACTAGCAGAAAATTGGAACGCAAATATGCAATAATTATTGCCATTATGGATTAATGACGGTTCATCTGATTATAATATGATTCATTGTCTCCGGATGAAAACAAGTTTTTTCAATGTTTTAAAATAATTTAGAATTGAGCACATAAAAATACTATTAACGAACCAATTACTATATACAGACAAGATCTTTCGAATATAAATGTAAAACTTCAATTTTCTTTTAATTTTTCAAAAAAATCATTCATAAAATTTATAAATGTAATAGATAGACAGACAAGCGAATACAAACCAGTATCCGAAAGTGTAAGGAACAACAGTGTTATCCGCGTGCGCAACGCGATCAATTTACTGTTGAAAACTAGTTCTTTTGGCTATTTTGTCTTCCCCTCTTTTCAACTGCTAAGGACGGTCACCTATTGAACACTTCTCTATCGTGATTATTTTTGAGGTTATGTACGTTAACAACGGATGGATCGAATCGTACTTTTCATCTTTTTTAAGATTATCAATTTGTAAAGCGCGTGACGATGCCGAGGTTAAAGAACTCAATAGTGTATTCGTCAGCTTTAGATTGCTTAGGGGAAGAACGGAAGGAAAGACTAAAAAGGAAGACGTTAGTTCAGAAGTGGGAGTAAAGACTAGAGAGCGCTACGGCCAAGCGATTGTTATTTTTCGTTCGTGTTCAGTAGGTAAGACTGGAACAAGGTGTTTCTATAACTATACATAACTTCATTTGAACCAATAATAGATCTACATCTTGATAACGCATTCATGTCTCCTCAAGTTAAAACTTCATGAATTTAGTAATTATCTATATGAAAATTACTCCATTTAATTAAAATCGATCTTTATATTTTACTACAAGTAATTTTTATAAAAAAATTTTAAGTTAAATGTGTTAAATTTTTACTTTATTTTTTCATTTTGATATGTACATTTATTAATGCTCGTAAATATTTATCCAATTTATATGCTCGTTTATTAATGTTCTTACATATTATAAAAAATGTAACAAGCCATATTGGGTGATACAAAGTTTACGTGTCAATTACTAAAAAAACAGTTAAACAATTATCGATAAAGTGTTCGTGTGTAATTTGTATGTATATAGTAAAGCATATGTATGTATATAATAAAATTTTTAATTTATTTAATAAGAATTGATCGTTGTCCATTAAAATATTTCAAGTAAAATAAAGTATTACAATTGTTTTTAAAGATCATTTGTATGAATCTATAACAAAGCTCATTTTTATTGTATAAAAAAGGATGTGTTTCATTTTTAATTAAAAATCATTTTTAATTATTCAATCATATAACATTTAATAATATATAATAAATTAGTTAACACTTTTTCAAAATTAAAATTGTATTTAATAATATTTTTATTAATGTTGTTTAAATTTAACAATTTGTTAAGAAACATATGGTTTATTTGTTTTAGATTTTTATTTTATTTAAATGCATAAAACTACTTTTTAATTTTACATTAACAATCTAACCATTATCTTTTTTATTGTAATTATTAGTATTATCTTTAAATGTTTAACAAATTAAAAATATTTTATATAGGAACATAATAAATAATACCTTGATGAGAAAATTAATTTATTTAAAACATATTTATACTATTAACAAATGACTAGTAAATAACTTTGTGTAAACACATAGTAATTTATATTTATATTCTTAAATACAAATTCGTAATAAAAGTCTTTATTGTCTAAATTTTTATTATATGTATACCAATGAAATAATATTGTATTATATTTTTGTTAATTTTATCATTATTCATGTGTAAGCATGTTTAACTTGTTAAAGAATTATTTATAAATTGTGTAAAACGTAAGGGATATAAGTTTATTCTGATAAACAATATACAAAATCATATTTGGAACCAATTGTTCATTTTTTGGAAAGATGGAAAAATATAATAGTATTTAATTAAATTATACATATGAATTTCTTATATATTTTATTTTTATCTTAAATATCTAACTTAATTATTTATTCTTATATCCAATCTTATATCCTAATATAATTCATGTTTTAAGTTTGTTCTAAATTATTTTATCGTATTATTATATTATTAGCGTTATTATTATATACTATTTTGTTACACATTTAAAAATACTGTGTATTTTATTTTATTTTTTTATAATTTTTAATATGGACAATTATGTACATCTGTATCTATATTTACACATTTAATTCATACTTATATGTTTAATTGTATTTTTTATAGTATATGATCTTTCTGCATTTTACAAATAAAAATTTATATTATAAATATTTATAATTATAAATCATGTATAATTTTAATGTTAATTTTGTATTTCTTATCTATTTTTAAAATAATAAATTTTTTTTGTAAAATATTGCATTTTTTAATGTTATCTCTATCAGTTACTATTACAAAATAACATTTACAATATATATTTTTGCTATTATCATATGCTGAAATTACTTAGTATTGAAGCCATTTTTATTCTTTTTATTTTGATTTTTTAATTTTTTTAAAAATATTTATGTTTTCCTTTGTTAATTTTTTATTAATAAAACCACCTTACACTCAGTATTTGAAGATTTATCAATTTTTTTTATTAAATATTTTTTAATGCTGTAAGTAAAATATTTTTTATTGGTTTAAATTTCATTATCATGAAAAATTTTCTTTGAATATTTAAAATTATATATCATTTTTTATAATAATTTAATATTTTTAAATAAGATTAAGAATAAGGCTTTTATGCTTTCTTATTTTATATATAGAAGTGAGGTACAATATACTTCATAAAAAATTTTGAATGGCTAAAAAGGTTATTATCCATTTTTTAATGCTGGGACAAATATATTTCATTAACTACGTTTCATTTATATAATTTTATTATATGACGTATATATTTCCAGCATTAAATTTGAGGCATAATTTATTAATTTTATATTTATGGTATTTAATTTTCCATGCGGTTACTTTTTTTTTTAGATTTTTCATCATTGGATTACCCCTTATATGTATTTAATTTATTATATATAAATCCAAATATGTAATGTATTAATTATTTACATCACGAATACAATAATATGTAAAATTCAATAAAATTTAAAAAAATTATTTAATAATAAATAATAATTAATAAGTAATAACTAATTTGTCTAACCATTCGAAATATAGTTAAAAGTTTGATAATTAATAAAGGCTATCCTTATTTCCATAAATAGAAAAGATTATGATGGTAACAACGTAAGATGTAAGAACGTCTTATAATTTTATCTACCCGTGTACTCAAATCTAAATAATTGCAATTATTCATTCCATAATAAACAACGTAAATAATATTTTTTTCTTTTTAAATAAACTCTATAATGATTACCATTAAATTATATTATTAAATATAACACAATTTTCATATATAATATTTTTGTATCTTTCTGTTTTACATTTTATTATTTCACTATTTAAAATTCATTTTAATTATGTAAATCTCTTTATCTTGAAATAAACATCCTAAATATCAATCAACATAAATTATTACTAACAAATGGACTGGAGTATATTTAATTTCGTGAAAAAGTTGAACAGCGTTTAAATTGGTTTTATTATAAAAAATTTTTATTGCGCTATAAAATTTCCTCTCAATATTTATGAAAGTTGGTTTATAGGTATAATGGTTAAATTATATAAAAAATTGAAAGTTGGTTTATAGTAGACTGTTGTCTAAACCATCCTTCATTTGTCTTCTTCCTTTTATTCTATAATAGTAGTCCACGATTGAAATGTGCTACTTCATACCTTTGGGCATATATCTCATAGGAAGGTCTTTGTTTATTGAAAATTTAACTATATATAACATTATATCATAATTTTTTCTTTTTCATTTTTAGATTTTAAATCATTATATTTTATTCGTATTTTAGTTATTTTATTTGGATTTGATCTATGGTTTCTAGTTGTGTAAAAAATGATTTTCCTTTGAATAAAGTTGCAAATGAGATAAGTTTACTTAACTCGTTCACTTAATAAGTCTTATTATTTTTGTTTCGTTTTATATTAAAACAAATAAAAAATTATAATTAATTTTTTTTGTAGAATCTGTATTTATAATTGCATATGTTTTAAATTACAAATTACAAATTCTAAAAGAAGGCTAAAGTAAAAATTAAAAAAACACCAATCCTAAAAGAAGGCTAAAGTAAAAATTTTGTTACAAAGAGAAATATTTTTTATCAATTATTTTGATTATCTATTTTAAAAATAATTTTGTTTCAGTAATATTTTTTTTTAACTTTTACATAATTTTTTTTTATTGAATACAGACAATATGCTGTAATATCTACATTTTAAACAGCAAGCTACCTAATATTAATGTATTTATTTATTTACTATCCTAATGCTTAATATTGATTTATTTTTATATTATATTTAGATTATATATTAGTTATATTTAGATTTGAAAAAATTAGATAAATCTTAATATACTTTTATGTAAAACATTTTTTGTATAACTACATTATGCAGCATTTAAAATTTTTCAAATGTATAAAGTAGAAAAGATTGAGTTATAATAAAATAAAAAAGTATGCATGAGTTATAATAAAATTTCTAAAAAACAATTAATAATAAATTTATTATTAATACTTGATAATTTAATATATATGCTCAAAATAAAAAAATAATGCATGGTGAAGAAAATCAAATATAATTATGAACACACTACCATAGATATTTAAATTTGAACTACGTTAAAGCAGAACTGCATAAGAAATAAATATTGTATAGTGAATTGTGTCCATTATCTAATTTCAATTACTATTTGAATATATGTTTTGCGTTATATGTATTTTGCGAATATATGTAAGCGCGTACAAATGCATGTAACATAGAGAAATTGTATCTGAACGTATGCAAGTACAAAAGAAAGAAACGAGGGTGGAAATATAAAAAAAACAAGAAAGTAAAATAAAATTTTCTTATAAACATGCAACTTTTATCTTTACAAAATAACTTATAAAAGAAAATTTATATCCAAAGTTTTATTATTAGCACTGTAACAATTTTGAGATTTTTAACGAATGACGTTATATACACAACGAACAATTTTATTATATTAGAAGTTGGATGGGTAAATCTTACATAGTAGTTATTAAGAAAATTAAGAAGAGAATTTACAGTTATGTTTTAAGTTTAAAAAAAATTACATGTAATAAAGAATAAATTATTACAATATAGTTTATTAATTATTTTTTAACAGATATGAAAGGCTAAAGTTTTCAGGTATTGCGTGTGTATTAATTTTTAAATTTTAAAGTTATCAATTTTTGGTAGTTATTAACATAATCTTATATAAAATATTAAATGTTTTTCCGTTTACACAACGCTAGAAGATTTTTAAAATATTTTTTAAAATTATTAATTGTATCATATTTTAATAAAAATAAATAAATAATTCAATCAAGCCTTTATTAATTATTTTATATTATATTATATTATATTATATTATATATTATATATTAATTAATAATATTAAAGTCCGAGAATAAGTATTTTTCTTACATAAACTGCATTAATAAATATAAAAATAATATAAAATTGTAATTGGTCAAAGTAACTACGATTTTTTTCAACTCGTAACATAATGAGAAATTACAAATTTCTAGGATCGCTTTTTCTATTCCAAGGGTAGCGCATGTTTATGATTAATGAAGGTTACAGTCTGTTTACATCAACCGAGAATAACAAAACCATCGAATTATTCAATGTCAATTTGATCAAAATTTAAACATATTATAAATCTAAAAGTAATCATTGTTTTTATAAAATATTATTTCAATAAAGAAAAACAGTTTTAACTATGTCAACGTACTTTAATTTTCATTGATTTGTGTTTACGTAACATATTGTATACAATTATATATATTTTGCAATTTTAACAATAATTGGAACAGTATTTGTGGACTAGTTTTTTTTTTATTTAAAATAAGAAAAGTAATTTTTGGTGATTTTTTGATTTCGTTAAAAAATATGACCTTACCCGTATGTAGTTAAATACGCGTAGTTTGAATTATATAGAAGTATGTTTTCAAATTTAAGCGAATTTATAACAATTTTTATGAGCAACTATCGTAAAATGAAATAGGTTTAGCATACTCTGCGCATGATCGTATATTTAAAATTTGAATTTAATAAAAAATAAGGTATTGGATTCGGAATTTAACCTAAATAATAATTATGAATGATATATATAGAATCAATATAGATTAATTTTCTGAATTTTGGTTTTCTAATATGTTTATAAAACTTTTAATATCAATTAGAAAACTAGGAATAAATAAACATATGTTATCGAAAATAGGTAGCAGAGGCTGGTTTATTTGTAAAAAACATGTCTTGGATAGCAAAGAATTCTTTGAGTTGGCTACAAACTTTAGCAATCAAAGTGTTGAAAACAGGCCACGTACCAAAACATGTAGCCATAATCATGGATGGCAATAGAAGATATGCAAACAAGGCTAAAGTTGAGCAAGTTGAAGGACACACAAAAGGGTATGCTATAATTATATTTAAAAATTTTTATTCAAGCTTTGAACTCATTTATAATTTTAAGTAATTCATATAAATAAGTACTTACTTTTAATATTTAAAAAGATAAAATTAAACAAGTATGCTTTGTGTATTTGATGTATTTTATTACTAAAAATTAATCTTTTTATTATTATGTTTTTAAAAATATTAACATAATTATATTAAATAAATAAGTTCCATTTATACATATGTTAAACTGTAGGTTTTTAAAAGTTAAATTTAAATATTTCTCTCATGCAATAATTATATAACAAATTCTTAGATAAAATTAATCTTTAATAAAATAATTTAAAATTGAATTTGAAATAAGATATCCTATACATAAAAGTTTTTATTGCCTATTAATTTAAGAAGTAAATTAATTAATCATTGATATTTTTTAGTTTTGAAAAACTTGCAGAAACTTTTCAATGGTGTTTAGAATTTGGTATTCCAGAAGTTACGGTTTATGCATTTAGTATAGAGAATTTCAAAAGAAGTAAAGAAGAGGTAGATTGTCTTATGAAACTTACTAAACAAAAACTTCAAAGGTTATTGGATGAAAGGTAAAAGAAACTCAATTTCTGTTTAAATTAAGTAATAATGAATAAATATTATACTTTTTATGATATTAATTTCAGAGAAAAAATGATGGAATATGGTGTATGTGTTAGAGTGATAGGTAACTTATCTCTTGTACCTCAAGATATCCGTATACTCATGACTGAGGCAATGCGAATCACTAAACATAATAGCAGAGCATTTTTAAATGTAGCATTTTCTTATTCATGTAAGTAATGCTTTTATTAAAGCTTTTAAGAATTACATCATTTTAAAAAGTAATTCTTTATATATTTGTATGTTATTTTTAATTATAAATTTATTTTTAAATTCATAATATACATTTTACTTTTAGCAAGAGATGAAATAACAAATGCAGTAAAAGATGTTATTCGAAGTGTGAAAGATGGTGATATAACAATAGATGATGTAGATGAAAATCTTATATCTAAGTGCCTGTATACGCACAACTCAGAAGATCCAGATTTACTTATTCGTACTTCTGGAGAGGTTCGTTTTAGTGACTTTCTAATGTGGCAAGTAAGTATTTATTTCCTTTAAATTTATTATTGTAAATTAATTGCGTGAATTAATTAATGTTAATAAATTAAAAAATTACTTTAAACTAATTACTCAATATTATTAGAAAGCAAATGTATATGCCATTAAAATTAAATTTAATTTAAATTTATAGATAATAATTATATTATTTCAGACAAGCTATACATGTATTTACTTTACAAAAGTTCTTTGGCCTGAATTTAATGCTTGGGATCTCATTTATGCAGTATTTTATTATCAAAGGTGTTATAGTGATATGATAAAAATAAAGGATTACTGCTATGATAATGTTTCAGTGTTAAATAACAGAACTAAAAAATTTGTTTATAAATTATATAAAGAAAGAGAAATAATGCTTGAGAATGCATCAACAGCTACCATGATAAAGTGATCCTGTTAATATGATAAATATTATTTTTAAATAAAATGATGTCCATTTATTATATGTAAATTATAGAAAATATAAGTAGGTAAAATGAATAAAAAGTAAAGTATTTCTAACCTAAATGAAAAAAATATCGTTTTAGTATATTATTTAAATAGCGTATTCTTACATTAATATTCTTAGTTTATTATAATTACATAAACAGTTTATACTAAATGGTTTCATTTATATTAAATATAATTTGTTGAAAATATACAGGTAAATAATTTTTTCTATTAAACTAATACAATAATTTATATATAAATAATAAAAGAATTTTCTTATATGTAATACGAATATTCAATACATGCAACAATCCTTTTAATTTTAATTTTTGTCACAAGAAAATATACAAAATATATAATACTAAAATAATATATATATAAAACTTTTAATCAATAATGATACGTATCAAATAAGATTTTGATTAAAGCTTTTCAATTAGAAGAATACTTGCATGAGTAGTATTATGTAGTAAGTATTATGCATTATTTAAAAATTGAAAGCCATTATTATTTATGTGAAATCTATAGTTATATTTATTATGTATAAATTAACTGAAAATATTTTTTGTTTTTAATTATTATAGTAAAACAAATTAAAATTGTTTGATATTTGCTAAAATATAAAATATATTATATTTTTACCTAAAAGGAATACATAATACATAACATATAAAATTGTGTTCTTTCATAATTAATAAAATAATTTTTAAAATAAAAATTCTTTATAAAGAGATTAATATGGCTTTGTAAATAATATTATAAACGTTCAAAAATATCAAATATATATAGTTATTCATTCATTTTATTATAAACAATTTTTAAAATGTAGTTAAGTTATAAATATAATTATGATTTTATTTAACATTCGAAAATATAAATATAACTGAGTTTTATAAAAATTATTTCTTTGAAATCTAAGAAACATCCAACTCGTATCATTTATTATCCCTAGTGTTCAATTGTTTAAAAAATAATTAAAATGATTACAACATTTATGTTAATTCTGAAATATTATGGAGTAAAAGTAATTATTATTTATTTATTTGGCTATTTATTAATGGTTCGCAACAACAACAAAATATATATTATTTGTATTATTTTACAGTAATTTAACAATGTGAAAACCAAAACTATTTTAAGTATCATAGGTTTAAAAAATTTTATATAAAGTAATTTCTCTATTCTTATAATAATTTGCAATTATTTATAAAAACATTTTATATTAATAGTTCTGTTTTGTACTCTTATAATTACAATTTAATAACAATAATTTAATATAGTAATATGTGTACATTTTAATTTATAAATAATGTTTAAATTTAAAATTAAATTATATACGGTACAGTATTATAGATAATAAAAATGCTTTTAGTTATTAAACAACTTAATGACGAATATTAACTGTCATTAAGTCTTACAAATAAATATTTTTATTTTTATTTTCTTAAATTCAAACAAAAATAACAATTTTTTTAATATAATCCATAAATAATTTTGTAAATTAAATCTATTTGAACAAATATATTCAATTCAGTAGCAATTGTCAACAAATTTATAAATGCATATACGTAAATAATTGTCATAAAATCATACATACAGATAGTATTATAATATTTGGTACATTAAATTATTTAACATCATGACGAGAGTATCACTTATGCTGTAAAAATATCACATTACATGTTTTCATAAATTTTTTCGTATTTATGTATAATTCATCATCCAATTATAAATGTAATTTATATATTGACTTTCTTTGAATATAAAAATACTATATAAAGCATGTAACTTAATTAAATTGATCATTTTATTTTTTAAACCATTACGTATTAATTGTGTAATATTAAATTATAAATATCGGAAATTTAATGTATCTATTCTTTATTTTTCAAAAAATATCAATACTTGTTCTGAATTTTCCAGATATAATATATATATATAAATACTCCGTATTTATTTAATTTTTAAATCCGAAAGAAAATTCATAATACAAATTTTTATATAAAATAAAATTGTAATCAATCTAATGGAATAACGAAACTTAAAGTTACTAGTATTATAGATATTCCACTTTTAAACAACTATAATATAAATAAACTATTCAGGGAAATGAAAACTTCTTTTTCCGGAAATAAGTATACTAATATTTATTTCAATTGATCTATCTAAATTAAATATTTAAAAATTGTATTATAATATTTTATACATATTGCTATAAATAAATTACTTAGTAGCTTAGAAAAAAACTATTAATGTTAGTTTGATCAAATTTTTATTAACCATATCTTTATTTGTTTATAGTAAGAATATTTCTATTTATTTTATTTAGGTCCATTTATCCATTTTACATATTAAACATAATAGTGCACAAATAAAAATAAAGATCATTATTTCCGAGTTTATCCATGAGTTTTATTTAAATTTTAATTATAGATATTTATACATATTTTATTAAATAGACAATTGAAATTAAATAGAATGATTAAATGTTTATTCATGAAGTCACTGAAGTAAGTATTATTGATTTTTAAACGTATTTTATAAGACTTTTGATGTAAATATATTTACATAAATCGTATTATTAATAACATTTATCTTCTGTACTTACGCAGTACTTTGGTGAGTTTTAAAATTGTTATTTAATATGAAATTGTTTACAATTAATTTTAAAACTAATATAACTAGTTTAAATATTAATCGAATCACGATTAAAACAATAATTTGCCCACATTACTTAACTTTAAAATTTTAAAGGTACTATAATAAAATTTTTTAATTTAAAAATATTGTATTTAATAAATAAATAAATCTATAAAATTTAAATAATTTATATATAATTCATTTCATTTAATCAATATTATAAGTATATATATTTGAAATATAAAATATCTATATATTTGAATAGAGCCAGCAATATATTTTTTCAACGATACAAATTTATCGATAAAAAATCATTTTCAAGATATCTAATATTCTTTATATAATTTTATTCGATATATTATAAGGTCTTTGATTACATTAGTTATCTTAAAATATGTTATTAAACCATTTTTTTTTTAATTACTAAAATCAAATTACAGTTATGCATAAACTAACACTAATTCAAGAATTTTTTTAACTAAATTGATAAAAACTAAATTAAATAAAATTCATTCACATGATGCAATAACTTAAATTCACAAAGCATATATTTAAATAAATATAAAAGTTTAAATTGCTCAAAATATTTTATAACATAATTTTTACACCGATGAATAAAAAAACTTTTACATATAAATCTTTTTTATTTATTTCAAAGATACAAATTCCTTTGATAAAATTCAATAGAATAAAGTCCAATGTTTGCTATTTGTGATTAAACTATGTATAAAATTAGGCAGATTGTTAGATGAAATTTTACACATACATTGATCATGAGTCTAAATATTATTTAATAAATAGTATTTATTTTATTGTATTCCATGCTTCAATAAGGAATTTATTATAATTAAGCGGACCATCTCTGGAGAATATTTGGTTATATTATCTATTGAATATATATTTTGTCAAACCAATAAAAAAATATTTTGCCAAACCAATAAAAAAAACTGCAGAAATAATTGGTTAAACTTAATAAAAATTTATTTCTTCAGATAAAAAAATATTATTGCTTGGAATAAAAAGATATGTAATCGCAATTGATGTAATAGGTAATATAGATTGATTTTACTTAAAAATTATACTAGAACTATACATGCATATTATTTATTTCTTACGGATATTAAAGTGTAAATATTTCTATCTATGCTCGACTTAGTTGTTATAAATTTCTGAGTAATTCTATGTTTATTAATTTATTTTTATTTATATATTTTTTATATATTTATAATTTATTTTAATTTAGTTTAATAATTAAAATTAATTTAGCTAAATTATATTAGAAATAAAATAAAAGTATACGAAATTTTTGTTATATAATCAGATTATAATTATTTGGCTAAAAGCAGATTATGATATATACAATACAAGAAGAAATAAATTATTGTGTTATTAAGATTTCGATATATTATGTTTACATTATCTGCTTGATGAATGTAAAAACAATGTAAATAATTTCCTAAAAGACATAAATTTTTACATTTAATAAGGCTACTAATAACATATCTATAAAATTTTGTTTCCAATAACTAGTTTTACTAGCATATATATATATGATAGCAGTAATCATCAGATATGCTGATGTAGAATAGAGATTCAATCACCTACAAAAATCAGATATTTTCTAGGATGTAAAACTAATGTATTAGAGAGGAAAGGATTTTTTATCTCACTACTCGTGAAATTATTACAAAATATCTTATTAATAATTAATTGCAAAAAACTTATTAAATGCAAAAAATATGTAGGATATTCAAATAATATATTAGATTTTTAGAAAATGTAAAAATCAATACACCTGAAATTCAAAAGATTTATTTATGATATGCAAATTAAAAAAATATATAAATATATTAATAACAAAATCGATATGTATTCAAAAAACAAAATTAAATCTTTAGTAAAAAACCTTTCGAGACATAAGCTGAAAAAAGTAAAGCTATTTCTTTAAAGTAAATACTTTATAATAGATGAATTTAATTATTTAATAAACATTTTGATTATATAATAAGTTAACTACAAATTTTTTATTTAACTCGTATTAAATAGAAAAAAATATTTTAAAATTCAAATTGAAAATCATATTTTTTAACTCACATTATATTCAAATAAATTTAAATAGTGAAGATTATATATATTTTTTCAACTAAGATCAATAATAATATAAATTATTTATAAATATTTCCTTATGTATATTCATCTTCTTATAAATGGTTTAATGAATAAAATTAAAAATTATGGGATATAAAATATTTATAATTTTGAATTATTATTGCCAGCCGTAATAAAATGTATATATCATTTTTTATTTTAGACTTACTGATGAATTTACAAACAAATATTTCGATTGGTATTACCAGTATTCAATAACATAAATATTCACATTCCTTTATAAAAAGCATATAAATGTAAATTACATTTTTCAATAACTCACAATTCAATATTTTTTTCAATACCCATTCGAATAGAAATTTTAATATTTTTGTATTCAATTTTAATTATATGCTAAAATTTCATTGTTTATTTAATAAAATAAATATTTAAATTAATAACTATACTACTGAAACTTATAATCAATTCAAAACATAAGCAAACAAAATATTTTTCTAATAAATATTTTGCTATACAAAACTAATAAATAATTTGTAGTTTTACCAAATTTATAACAAATTATAATATTCTTTATTATAAATAATTATTTTTTAATTTATGTAAATTTTTACAAATGAATTTTATAAATTTTGCATCTAGTAATTACTTGTAAACTTTATAATTTATTATCAAAAACTTGTTTTTTTTTATAAGTAAAATTAATTAAAATTACATACTTTTTATAGTTTGATCATAATAACACGGAAGTGTGATCAGTGATTAGTATATATTTTTTACTACTTTAATTGATACTTAAATGTTTTTTAAATGTATACATAACATAAATTATAATTGTCTACATATTATTTATACAATATTTATTATAAATCAAACTGTAATTATAAAAAACTAAATTTTTATTGTTATAAATTTCATTGAACGTGCACGTTTGAAATTTTTGAAAAAAAAAAATAGAGATTAGATATTAAAATTCGAAGTACTATTAATTGAAAAATTGATACTTATATTCAAACTAATTTGAGAAACATCTAATACCTAATGATAATATTATTGCGAACAATAAATTAAAAGTAAAAAATATAATATATTTTTATTTATTTAACATATTTTCTTGTATATATTAATATATTATTTTATCAATCCTTTACCAAAAAATTTTTTTCTATATAATATCTAAAATTTATTTGATTAAAATTATTACTATATTTTTAATATAATTTTAAATCATTAATTTTATTTATTATCTATTATTTAATTATTTTTGTAAAATTTATCTACCTACAATAAAAGTATATGAATATTAAATTATATTATTATTTTATTTTTATAAATGAATTTGTAAACATTACCGATTTTATTTGAATTTATTACAATGATATATTAATTAATAATGTTTTTGTATTAAGTTGTAAATATATTTATTTATTTTTTAAGAAATTCATCTAAATTTTATAAATTCACTTAATTTTTTTAATAGTTCTTGAAATTTGTTTTCTTAATAACAATTAAATCAGTGTCCATAGTAAAAATACTGGAATATAAAATAAAAAAATTTATTTTATTTTAAGTAGATAATTAATAATTAATAGCGTTTTCTCAATAAACAATTTATTACCAAAATTTTTACATTTATTCATTTATATACAAATATTTTTATTTTATATCAGTACTTCAAGAATATACTTATAAATATATTTTTTTTGTTTAAAATTTACATTCTACTTAAGACATATATGTTAAATATAAATAATTAAAAAATAAATATTAATTGAAATAAATATTTAAACAATAGAAAATACTGTTACTAAATATGGATTTAATAATTTTAAATTAAAGCCACTAAAATAAAAAAAATTAAGATTTAATTTTAAACAAATTAAAATAAATTTTCAATTTATATTTATTGTCAATTGATAATCTTATTTTAAGTTTTTATTTACAATGCTTACCCACAAACATAATTTGTTAACTATAATTTTTTTTTAAATACATCATTGATAGTTTCTTTTAGTCAACTATCAATTTTTAACAGAAATTTACTATTCTTGATTATAAGGTATAATAATGATTAATGGTTTAAAAATTTAAAAATTATAGAATTTAACTTCAGAGCAATAAATATTATATAGTTTTTTATAAGTGATATAAATATTCGAATAAAAAACAGTACTAAAATTCATCAAATTTTATATTGTTAATATATTACCTTATATTCGATTAGTTTTTACTTTATATTTTTTTAAATACTTGTATCATTAGTTTTTCTTTATAATGAAAAATAAATGTATAATATAAACTAAAAATTTAGATCTATAAACACATAATTTGAAATATAGAGTAATTTACACATTAATAATTATATTTTATAATAGAATTTTTAATAAAAACATATATGTTGATATTAAATTATAGTTATTGGTAAATATGCTCAATGTATAAGTGATATAATTATTGACATTAACTTTCAAACACCCACATATATTATAATGTAATGAAATAAAATTTATATTTATTAATTAAACATGTTTTGTTTGAATTGTATGAACATTTTTTAGACGTAAATTTAAAATATTTGCATATTTTTATCTAGAACAAACATTACTTTTATAATTGAATAAATATTATTGTATTGATTTGTATTTATATGTTCCATATAATTTATGCTTATAGTAATAAAATAGTTAACTATTAAAACATTGTGTAAATTTACTATATAAATCCAAATTACTTAATAGTGCCATTTTTGGAATTGCTTTAAATTAATTCGACTCTACAACATACTCTCAATCATACTGTTTAAACATTGTTTATCATAGTTTTTTCTTTATTAGTATTATTTTATCATGTGCTATTTAGAGTTGTAGGTAGAGTATGTTTTTCTAGACGTAGGTTGTCTTTGCCTCGCTAAGAATGATTGGCCCTGGCCAGAGCTTAAAGTCGCAAGTCTCTGGTCCATTGCTTCGCGATGTCTCATCAAACCGTAGTGATAAAATGCTGTCATAATTAGTTTATCCTCCATTTCCTTGATTATTTTCGTTTCTTTGTAGGAACGTATGTCATCAACGGTTTTGCGCTTATCTGGGCCGTCTTGGTTGCTACGCACCATCACCATCTCCGCAGGTGATTGCGCACTGCTACCCTGTTGCTTGGGATCGAGGATCTTAATCACGTTTTTGGCTTTCTCTACATATTTCTTATAACGCTCTTCAAGCGAGGTTAGTTCGCATTCCTTACGTGAGAGGATTTCTTGGAGATTGTTAACTTTTTGCTTGAGCAACTGCAAGCTGCTGTCTCGGTCTTCGCTGTATGTGTTCAGCCGCTCATATTCAATCTGCAATCTACGCAATTCATTCTGCAGCTGCAATAACTTTTGTTGATCACTTTTTGATTCGGTCGTTTGACTATTTGTTAATTCCTCTAATTTGTTTTCTATGAGTGTAATTTTACATTAGATCGTTTATTAATTATTTTATTAATAAGAATGTATTTATGAACTTTCCACTTGAATTTCCATATTAGTCGATATATAGTGAGTTAATTATATCTGAAAGTCTTAATGAAATTAAGACGTATTGAAGTAGAACTTTTTAAAACACAATAGAAAATTCATATAAATTTATTTTTGTTTATATCAATATGAAAAATTTTTGGTAGAAAGTTCTTTCATATTTTTGGAAAAAATAAAATATAATTTTTTTATAAATATTTCTACATTTTACTATTTAAATTTTTAAAATATTGAAATTTAATTATTAAATAATAATTTTATTCAATTATATATAATAATAGTACTTACCTAATTCATGTATTCTCTGATTAGCTTTGCGATTCTGTCCTCGAAGATTATTTAGTCTTTCTTCAGAATCATCAAGTAATTCTTGTGTTGATAATTTATCATTAGTGCCTTTTTGATTTAATTTAAGCATTTTATTTTCATGTTGTAAAAGTACTAATTTTTCTTTGATTGATGGTGGAATAATTTCTGTGTTAACAACTGCTTCATCAGTATTAACATTTGATAAATTTTCTCTATAACATAATTGTGTGCACTTTAATTCTTCATTAGTCTCTTTCAAAGTATCACGTTCTATGATTAACTTGTCTCTTTCTCGTTGAACGGCACTTAATTGAGTGTCAAGTTTTTTTATGTCATATTCAAGTTTGTCGCACTTGTTGCTCTGCTTGTCAAGTTTGTGATGAACTTCAGTAAGCTGTTTTTTACATAATTCTAAATGATTTCTTACCAAACTAGTTCGTTTTACTTCCTCTTCATAGTCAATTTTATTTTGAAGATATTCCATATTTTTATCCTCTAAAATTTTTACTTGTCTTTTAAGATCACTGAAATCTTCCATTTTTTTTTTGTAAGATTCTATTGTTATTTCATATTTTGTCACTTTATCCACAGTTTCTCGTAAAGCATCAACTTCATCTTTCAAATGATTAGCTTCATCTGCTGCTTTTTGAAGATCCAATTGTTTAGTCTGAAGTTCTAAAGTTTCTTTCTCTAATAATTTTACTTTTAATCTGTAATCATCTCGTGATGTTTCTAATTTAAACATTTCATCTTTAAGAGCTTCAAGTTGTTTACGAAGTCCTGAGTACTTAAGACTTGCGGTAGTTCCAGACTCTTCTGGATTTTCAAATTCTTTTAAACGTTCCTGAAATTTTTTGTTTTCTATTAGTAAAGTACTTCTTTCTTCTTGCAAAAGAGATAATTGTTGATCAAGTTCATGGCATCTTTGTGCCATATGATCTCTAGTATCTATTGCTGCTTGAAGTTCAGCCAATAACCTCTGCTGAGTTCCATCAGCTACATCAAATGATTCAAGATTTAAACTAGCTCCAAGACTAAGACGAGGTCCATGCACACTATTTTCTAATTCTTGAATGCTTTGCATAATTACCTAAATAATTAACATATAATATTCAAAATAATTTTGTGTTAATAATAATTTATTAGATTTTTTTAATATTTTAATATAATAGGAAAATAAATATAATTTATTAATAACATAATATAAAGTAAAAATTTTTTGAAAACCAAAAAATTACTAAATCTTTCTTTGTTTTATGTAAATAAATGTAAAAAATTAAATGTAATTACAATATTGTGCTGAAATAATTCTTTATTTACCTGTTGCACTGACTCTTCCAATCCCATAATACGGGTTATATAATGTTGCTTTTCATTACAATTAACAGCACAGCCTAGTATAAGTTGTAAAAGTCTCTTTAATTCATGATAATCACAGTGTTCACCAATTTTCTGAGCATCGGGTTTTACATACCCAGATAATTGTTGATTTAAACATTCAACATAATATTCAGTTACAGCCTCAATAATTTTTTTTAAATTGCTAACTTTAAGACGCCAATTGGAACCTACATCAGACTTTATTTTGTCGTTCCACAAAGGTGTGAACCATTCTGGAGCAATTTGAGTTAATGCTTCGGCTAAGGCAACTCCATTACTTATATCTTCTGCAGTTAAATGAACAGCTTGAAGTTCAAAAGTATGTAGCCACTTAATTAGACTGCTAAGTTGTTGGTTGCTCATTCTCACAATTTTTATGAATGCATATATATAAATAAATAAATGTGTGTGTATATATATGTACAGATTATATTTAATAATGTTATTTTTTCTTTGGAATTACAGTAGATCAGTTATGTGACTACATAAGCACAATTACTTGAAGGCACCATCTTTTTCAAAATTTAATTAGTTTACAAAGATAAAAATAAAATTTCCAATAAATAATTCAAATTATAATAATTAAACGATGTCATTTTTAAAATGTTAAAAAGATGTGTATTGAAACGACAACGAAAAAACGTGTATTCATCGCGACAGACGATTCATTACATTATGACGTCACACAATTGTAAAGTTATTCTGTAATTGCTATTGAAAATACACTTATGTGTTCATGCCATAAACACCATTTATTAACAACAGTATAATAATTGGAATGCAAATCCATTTTAAGTTTTTTAAAGGACTTTTTTCTTTTTTTATTAATAAATATTTTTTACTTATCCAAGTATCTAAAAATTAAATGAATGTTATTTTATAAAGTTATTATTTTGTGTGAAATATTAAAAAACTACATTATTTATTTGACAAATGTTTGAATTCATTATTTCATAATTTTTATTGTACATATTTTAAATAACTTTATGTCTACAGCAATATTCATAACAATTATAGTAAGATTTTCACACATTCAATCAAATTAATTCCCACGTAATATATACTGAAGGTCTTAAAATTTTATAGAGATGGATAGAATTTATTTTTCAAGATAAATATTTCTTTATTTACCACCTACTAAAATGTAAGTGTTATAATCATTTTTCATGATTTACATGTAAATAAAACAATTTACTTAATTAAATTGGTTTGTTCCGGGAACAATAATTATTTTCAACTGTACATAATTAATACAATGTAACAAATAAAACTTCTACATATTTTCTCCAAAAGCATTAAATTTTTATACTAATATAATTTTTATGATTACAATTTTTATACTTACAAATTTCTTTTTATAATACAATTTTAGGAAAAGTTAAAATTTTATAAAGGATTTATTAGATTTATAATCTAATTTAATATCTTTTATTATGATGTATTATTTTTTATTAAGTATTTATTAAGTATTAAGTATTTTAATAATGGTATCTTAAAAACTGCATCTACTACCATATATGAATAAATGAATGGAAGTTAATAATTTTAATCGGGAATTGTAATAATAATAATAATAATAATAATAATAATATATTTAGTATTTTATATCTTAACAATGAACTATAAATTGAATTTAGGTCAGAGATAAATCAAAGTAAATAATGTTTATATTTGAGGTATAGTCAAGTAAATTTAAGCTTAACATTAAAAATGACATACGCAAAATAAAATTTAAACCCGCACGCATCTTATACAAACCCACACACTATAAAAAAGGATCACATAGTTTTTAAAACTATAAACTTAATTATACCACATTTTTTAGAAAAAATTAATTTTTATGTTTGAATAATTGATTATAACGAAAAAAAATTGATTTTTAATATTGAAAAGACATTTTTATAAAATACATGCTTATTAGTTGTCACAAATAAATATTATATTATTACATGTTATTTTTATTTTTAAATAAAAATTGCAACAATTTATTTAAATAAATTTTAAATTCAAATTCTAAATAAAATAAAATATTTTATTCCTAAAAATAACGTATTAATGTAATTGATACTTGAATATTCTGTAAAAGATATTGGATCTGGATACATTTTTAAGGTCCAATGAAGTTAAAGTATATTATATATGCACTAAAAGTACTTTCTACTTCCAGTGTCTATCATTTTGTTCGAGAACCGAATAGAAAAAGGAGGACCCCCAAATAATATTGTTTCTTTACTATTTTGCTTAGAATGTTTTTATATTTATGATTGCCAGATGG
>JAPYYT010000443.1:0-50840 GCA_030522565.1 Ceratosolen corneri
CACCCGATCCCCCCGCCAATAAAGTGGAGCGCAGTTTTGGCTTGGCTGCCTTGTGGTGGACAAGTCGTTTCGTTACTTTTATTATCTCTCGACAATTTGTCCCCTCGCAATAAATTAGTTTCTCGGTAAGGTAGGTGGCGAGTAAGAGAGTGGAGCCGGCGCGCCTTCGTGCCAAAGGGCAAAAATTGACTTTGAGGCCGAGAAAGAATGAAGAGCGAGAAGGAGAAGGAGAAGGACCGGGGGAGGGAGGGAGGGGGGAGGGTGAGAGGAAAAAATCAACTCTATTATGCAGACAGTACTTTCAGCAGCCTTCAGTTGTCTACATTCGTGATGTAGCTTCCTTAAGCGCTGGAGATGGACGCTCCCATCATTACTGTTATTAAATAGTCCGAGTGGGAGGGACCAGCCCACGAGAAAAGACGTTGGCCAAGTTAGAAATTCGTTGGAGCCGATGCTCGTTTGGGCGAGGGGAGGGGAGGGGCGCATAAAGGGTAGCAAAGTCCTTAAAATTGCGGCTCCCAGTGGTTCGCACTGCGCAATGTCAAGGTGATCGCCATACATCTTTTTCTCCTTCCGAATTCCATTATAAGTAACAAATTATACATTACCTCGCGGCCTTTTTAATGGCAATTTTTCGAAAAGACTAATTGATTACACGCGAGAAACATCTCGCATTCCGCCAAGGAGGCTAATTGTCTGTCCCTCAAGGAAGAAGAGCGAAGAAGAAGAGTTGAGCCTCGATAGGTGCAATCTCGGTAACAATAGTCTCGATCGGCAATCGGCATTGTTGCTATTTGAGAGGGCGATCGGGAAGATTTTTTGAGATTTTAAGAACGGCAGGCTCAAAATCATTCCTTTAAAATAGAATTGACGATTGAGCAGAAAAATATGAAAGACTGATTGGGTTTCGAGTAGGACGATCTTTTGTGTATTCGGTTGGCAGGTCGAAGTAATTTCGGGAATGAGAGAACAAATTGTCCGACGGAATGCCTCGTTGACGTGAAACACGTATTTCTTCAATATCTGAAATTGTTATGCATTTGTAACCTAATTGCCAATTTCCGTACGTAAGCTTCAATGTAATATATTTAATTGTCTAACGATTTGAGGCAAATGTCAAGTAACTTCAATACTCGCTTTAATACGTTGCAATTCTTGTTAATTTATAGTTATTATGATCGGAAGAGGAATAAGTATAAATATTAGCGCTAATTTTATGAATTGCGTCACTGGACGACATTTACAAATGTACACATGTAGTTGTTAAATATTGTTGTCGGAGTAATTAAAAGAAAAAAATTATTTAAGACTCGTTTAACTATTTAATAAAATGACAATTGCGTAAATAGAAACACTTTTTATTGCTTGTATCGGCTATAAATGAAATGTTTCTCTCTGTATATATATTTTTTATCACGAACTTTAGTGTTTATAACAAGTTCCTTAATTAAATAATAATTATAAATCGATAGTCTTTGCGTGTGCTTTTTTATTCCCAATATGAGAGCAAGAATAATAATTTCTAACTACGTTAAAGTTTAACTTTTAATAACGAAATTTAAAATGTTTGTTAGACTACGGTATTGAAAAATAATAATTATTACTTACTTTATTCAGACTTCGATTGCATAATGCAAGATTAGCTTAAAATTTATTTGTTTATGCGATGATGTGTATATGTATGCATGCATTTATGCGCGAGTGACCATATACACATGATATATATATATATATATATATATATATATATATGATATGTATGTATGTATATATATATGAGTTCCATAGGTTCTATGCGAGACAGATAAAACGATAATGCGCGTGCGTATTTGTGCGTGCGTGTGCGTACGTACGCAGATGAATTGAAGTGAAATAAATATATATATATTGAATTCTATTAAAAACTTTTAATTCCAAAATACTTTATCAATTTAATATGCCGAGTGCTTAAATTGATGTCTTAAGCAGATAAGTATTATGAAAACTGCGGATACTTTTATCTAGATTTTCACTCGGCAATTAGACTTAAAGGCACTTTACTTCGGTAATATTACAGTGATTCAATATGAAAATAACGGACTTTAAAACTTTAGTTCAAAAAAATGCACTACAATTTAGTTCCAACTAAGGATCAATTCTAATATGTTTTCTGATAAAGAGGAACTTTTATGACAATTATAAATCACAGCTCATATTGGATAGTAATTGGGAATGGAAAATACGTGTCTCTTCATTGTCAACGTACTTTTCATTATTAAATAGCCAAACAGAAACATAATTTTTCTTCATTTTTAATTAAACAATTATTCTACATATGTACTTTATAAGATATGTATAGGCATATACACACACACACATATATATATATATATATATGTATATTAGATAATACAAGGAAGCTATCATTTAATGGTTTAGTATTACATAATATCGTATACATATGTATAGATCGAGAGAGTATAATAATATAAACATATACGTAAAGAAACTCATGCATAATTTTTCTATTTATTATGTCGGACTGCCCTTGCTAAATTACACACATATATATATATACATATATATACATTTGTATGTACCATCTGTAATTAAGACTGTTTGTTAATTAATATATATTTATGAAGACACAGACTCTTGAAAGCATAAAAAGTATTATTAATGATCAAGACTTATAATTGAATACATTTCTTTTGTTTACTTAACAATTAGGTAAAGATTAATATTGCAAAGATATTAAATATTGAAGTATTTATAATTCCAATGAATTTTTTATAGTCGAAGAATTTTCACTTCTGTTTAACATTGGTAATGGAAAAAAAATTCACTTTATTAACATTTGATTAGTCATTACATTAAATACACACGATATTGTATATTTTTAAACTTAGTATTTTTAGCAGAAAAGAGAAACATTCTCTTGCATCGAAGAGAAGTATGATTATGATCAAAGATCGGCAGATAAAGCAGTTGATTATTCAGAACATTATATTTATTTCAATTGCATAATGAATACTTTTGTGGACTTAACAGTTTGAATTTGAATTCTCATTAAACATCTAAATGTCTGCATATAAATGAATTCGTTTACTCACTTTAATATATATAAGACATTTTATATATAAGACAATTGGAACTTTATTCGCTACCGAGCACAAATATAATCAAATATTTCATTGCGGAATGTTAAAGTTTAATTGTTGTCTGAAATATTAAGGAAAAAAATCAAGAAAATACATCCTATTGTTCGCATTTCTTATGAATGTTAAAATGCGGAGAAAGGAATTGTAAGAGAGAGAGAGACATTAATGAGAAGATAAAATATATCTTGTAGAATGTGAATTAAAAAGAAATTATTTCTCTCTTAATTGAAACATGAATAAATACAAGAAGTCAATTAATTTTAAATAACGGCATTATAAATAATTTATTTACGGAGATTAATTTACTTAGAATATTTGTTTACGGAATATTTAATTGACAATTTTAAACGATACCTTGAAAATGCTTAAAATTTACTTGCATATTTAATTCTATTATAAGCAAGAAAAATATCCATTTTAGAAAATTGAAAAATAATCCACTTAATCATTTCATGTCGTTATCAACAATAATATTTAGTTCCTTATTGAAGTCATTGTATTGTCTATGATAAAATATTAAACAATTTGTTTATTAATTGCATGATGCTTTTGTAAATATATATGCAATTTAGTCTTATAAAATATCGTAATCGTAGAAAATAAAATTATTGTTGGGCAATTATTAATTATTTTAATCAAAGTTGCTTAAATTTTATCATTTTTGTTGTCGTTGTTGTATTACTCATAAAAACAAGATAAGTTCGTCGATATTGTGTGTGTGTGTGTGTGCGCGCGCGCGTGTGCGTGGGTTAATAATCACGTTTGTACAACGGTTAGCACAAATAAGGCAAATATATTTACAAGAATTTTGTTATTGATTTATTCAGTTTTCATTTTTAATTCAATTACCTCTTGTTAGCTTTATAATAATTGAAAATGTAGTCAGCCATATATAAATACTTTTATAAAATGAAAATTTCTATGCAATAAGAACGACTTTTATCTTCTTTTTTTTTTCCTTCAATTTTGAGTTACGTACTGTTGTAACTACTGTGTATGCGTAAAGTGCTTGAAAAGTGTAAGCGTTTTCTACGGAAACGAAGTCAAAAGTAAGGCGCTCCGAATATGCAAACAGATTTACACAGTCATACACACTCATTACATACGCGCGCATGAACAGAGAGAGAGAGAGAGAGAGAGAGAGAGAGAGTTGCATATAACGATACTTCACGTTCATGGCCGGGTTTTGTCGGTTGTACATTCATTATGGACGGAAAATACAGTCACTGCGTGTTGTAATCTTTTTGACGGTACGTTGAATCTTTTTCTTATGAATTACAAAAATTTTATCGCTTACCCTTGACTTGTCTAGTTATTTCATTATTTTAATTACAATATAATGAGTATGTGTGTGTATCAACGTTTCTTCTCTTATCAATCACTATATGTAAATCACTTTTAATTTTCATATATTGCAAATTCAAACGTGATCGTATGACATAGATTACACGACACACTAAACAATAAAAAAATTTCAGCCCACTCAGGCGTTTTTTTTTTAATTCGCACAACACACTCATACAAGGATATCTCGCCAGTACACTTTATTGCTTGTATTTTGGACGCCAGAAAGTACTCGATTCGGTATGTGAGGCTCATTTCCTTTGTTCTTCATTAAATTTATTAAGAAATATTTGCTGATACTTTGGTCTTCTTGAAAAATGCCGCGACAGTCTCCTTCCAAAGCTGTTATTCTAGCTTTTTCATCCAGCCATGCATTTATTATCCTATTATTTCTTGATTCAGATACATATTTAATTTATTAAAATTTGAGTTATTAATCAGGTGGCACACTGCACAGCAAAACCCTTTAAACAAATTAACATAAAAGATAAAAACTATATTCAAAAGTTCTAATCTATCATTTCATGCTGTTTGTCATTTAATTCTTGTGACAATTTATATAAAATGTCAGTCAAGTGCTATTCATCTGGTACATTAATCAGCCTCTTCCAATTATCTTATACATCATTTCAGTTTGTCATGTATTTTAATTATATGTTTATTTAAGCCCTTTAAGCCCTGCAATACAATTTATACGTTTTTAAAACAATTCCATAGAGTTTGAAGTTTTAACAAATTTAAGCAGCGCTTACATTCACGACTACTCGGCGTCAAACTGTAATTCTTAAAGGAAATCAACTTTACCTTCAAAAGCTGATTTTATATTTACATTATAACACGGCAAGTGATCATTTGCGACAATATTTCCGGCTCTTCGTTTGCCACGAGAAGGTGAGACTCGGACGATCGCGAGAATAGAAAATAATAATAAATTTTACATTGATTAGCTTACATTACAGAAGTTTTCTATTTACCTGATAGGTGATAAATAATTATTGAAATATATTTTCTAGCTTAAACGAAATCCAATGCGATTTAAACTACTGTTTTTAAACTTATTTATTTATTTACGAATTCATTTCTTTCTTTGATCATGTGCAATGAAAAACTCTTTGCTCTCCGAGATTTCTATACGTACACACACACACACACGTGTGTGTTGATAATTGATTTATCACTCTGCATCATTTGTGAATTTTCTGAAAACTCATCAGTATTCGAAACAACAGAGCACTTCAACCTAATAAAAGATATTTGAAGCTCCATTCTTCTCAGGCTGCCCCAATTTTATTTCAATTTTCTTCCAACCACATTCACTACATTTTTTTCGAGCATTAACCTTGATTCCGATAATTATTACAATACTACAATTGCGCGTGTCTGCCGCATGGACAGATTGTTCCAATGAAAAGCACTAATTAAAAAAATTGCCCACGTTCCTTTGCTTCAAAAAGGTAATTTACATTACCTTTTATATCTCTCGGGGCCGGACTGAATACCTTCTGGGTAATTCCTGGGAGCTCGATGCCCTTTTGCTGCCGCGCCTCCTCTCCAGTTACCTCGTGCTTCCACGCACTCACACGCACACGCGCGCATACGCATTCGGCTTCCTCTTGCATTATAAGGCACTGGCGAGCCGCTCCCCACATTTCCCAACTCCACCGGGGATTTTCGAAAAGAGCCGAAAACTCCCCGAGCGCTTCTTCTTAAATAACCAACCGACCACACCCCCGCAATTTTCTGCCCCTCGCGTGCGACAATTCTACTAAAGCACCAATTCTTCTGAGGAGCCACGGGTCCTCCGGCACCGCCATCATTAGTCACGCGAGGTGCAACGAGCACGTGAATCTCGAGCATTCGCAGCCCCACGCATTCCTCGTGCTTGCAAAATATTCTTTTCCCGCAACAAAAGTACCACTCGTTACGCACTTGCTCGCCTCTCGATGCTCTCCTGCTGATCTATAAATCGGTGACGCCCAGCCATTCCCAGCTAATAATCCCTACATTCCACCGTCATTCACAACGCGAATTTTAATATCCCCGTGGATCCCCGATAAACAACTGTTTAATTTGCCGATAAACAAACTGAATTGCCGTCTATCCTCCGTCATCCCGTTTATGTCTAAATTGTTATGGTATGTGCCTCGTTGTGCATAGGTTGAATCGTAAATGGCTTCCCAAGATCCAGTTGTTCCAGTCAATGATCAAGTCAGAATGGCCGAGCGCCTACATTTATCATTGGGATTATGAATTTTGGCGAATAATTTGTTGGGGAAATATTATTTACTTGGCAAGCGCTAGGCTTAAGCATCGGTCTTATAATGCCAATTGTCAGTCGTAATATAAGACGAGGAAGGCACTGAGTCTGAGCTAAGAATAATTTTTAGCTGAAAATTGCTGGAAATGTAAGTAATGACAGCCCGACATCCCGAAGACTCTGATTAGAGGATTTATCATTCGAGACGAGCATTACATTAACATAAATATAAGAGCCTGGAAAGTTATAAAGTTATTATTTGTTTTGCATGACACGTACGCGCGATAAGTGATAAGTGAGAATTAGTAATTTAGGATTGAAATAAGTGTGCTCTAATGAGCGAAATTGAGACCTGAAGCTACACGTCGTCGAGAGGAGCGAAGCTTCAATGAAGAAGCCCAACGCTCGAATATTATTCCATTTGCAATGAATACGTACGTCATCCATATTTACTTTGATTTTTCGGTATTCGGTTTTAGTGGCGGGCTCCGCTGGCTATTCAAAACTCGCTTACACGCACACACGCACACTTAAGCGAATCTTGCGCCCATTGTGTAATGTGAGTTAGGACAATTATCGCTTATTGTAATATGCTTCGCGTACGTGGAGATGAAAAATTTCGGAGCAACTGTGAGAAAAATTTTAAAAATTCAGCTGCTTCTACGTTACATTATGACGAATTCATCAACTGCACACACACACACTATGCCTAATAATTGTCGGAAGACATTGAAATAGAATAGTAAGCATTGAAAGTATTGTGCGCTTACTATTTATTTGTGACACTCCAGAGATATTCCAGGAAGATTATGTTAGATATTTTAATTGGTGAAAATAAACCAATTCACGAAAAAGTTTCCTTCTTTTCATTTATTTCTCAGATTTACCACTCAGCTCATAAAGGCCCGGCGAGTAAAAACGAAATTTATCGGAATATTTGAAAAGTCGAGCTGCTAAAGTTGTCGAATAAACATGTGTCATTGCGCGAATGCCCTAATAAAAATATCTTCCGACGAAATCTTTAAACGAAAGCGTATTTATAGCGAGGCAAACGATTCTCTTTGGAAAATCATTTACAACATTAACATTATAGTTTGAGAATTCGTTGGGAAGTTCACGCGCGCCTTCCCCCGTTGCGGAAAAGTCACTCGGGCTGAAACAATGCCGCAAATTATCCGCGGTTTTATCTCTTCCGCACTGTTCAATCGCACTATTAGTACACTTCCGAGTGCACAATTACGTAATCGTTGCCATAGGACTCGTGTGTATCGTTATGGCCGCAAGTGCACATGTAAGGCGAATGTGACATTTTATCTTTTCCTTCGAGTTTTAATTATATTGTAACGGCGGCAGCCTGCTTATGCACTGCAATTACATTTGTTTATAGTGGCGACCACGTCTTTTGCTTTAAAATTAAGCGAAAATAGTCGACGGTGGAGGAACGAGAGATGGAAAATTTCCACGCAAATAAATCTACTTTTTGGAATTGCACTCTTTAATCAATTATCCAGCACTTTTAAGATTATATGTGGATATACGCTCGTTCGTTTGTGTTAGTCCTCAAATAATTATCGATAAGAGCGACATTAATTTTGATGATAATGTAAAGTATCGATGCTATTAATCGGGTTTTCCAACATATTTTAATCGTAAAATATATTTATCATTTAACTTTTAATGCGTTGACAATTGGGCAGAGGCATGCCTTTGCCGAAAAAATATTGCACCGCTTTTAATGCGAAGAGAAATGTAACCAAATAAAAACTTTCGAGTGGACAGCATCAGATTGCGATATACATACAAAAAGTAATTGCTTTTTCATTTTGTTGAAATATTTAGAAATTCATGCGGATGAAATGTATGGATCGTTAATAATTACTTCCGTTTAAAAGTTTTCATGGTATCCAGCGTCCCAGATATGATTAGCTTATTAATTTTCTTTTACATTAAGGAGATAAATAAGATGACTGCTTCGTGCTCTTTTTCAGGAGATTTAGTTCATTTACGTGAGCCGGACATTATGAGATCGCTGGGCGTTGGGTAAAAAAAATTTGTTGTCATTGCATGAAATGCGCTCAAATTGAATTTCTCAACTCTTATTAATGCAACTTGGATAGCGAAAATCTTAACAAAGATTAAAATAATTTCCAAACTCTACGAGACAAAATTATGAATAATAAATACAATGAATGGTATGAAATTTTAATAAACTCGTATTGTAGTTCCAGCATTCAAAATCCACGCAAGGAGGGCAAAATTTAGAGTCTCGATTAATCAAGAATAAAGTTCTAACAAAATTGAAAAGCTGTACAAATTCAACGTATAGCACAATTTCTGAAACTCCAACCAAATAATAATTATTAGTATATAGAGTATGATTTTTTTCTTTAACGAACGCAACTATAATTAGTTTTTAATTGATATTTTATGCTACCATTAAAAGTTCTACTTGGGCATTACAGTGACATAACGTATAATCTAAAGACGTAATCTCAAAATGATAGCACACAATGAAAATTATTGACAACGAAATTTCATAAAAGACCGAGAGAAATAAATAAATCATTGCTCGTTAATGTTACGTATAATCATTGTACGTATAAAAGTCATGTTTGCAAATAAATTTGACGCCTAATACAGTTTCACTTTAATTTCGGCGTAGCGTAGTTCCATATCGCGACGCTTGTTATTATTAATTCGACAATGTAGTCGAGCATTTCGATGGACGTCATCGATACTAAAAAACCTATTGCGTTGATATATGCGCGCGCCCCCCTCCCCTCCCTCGCAGTATCAACAGCGAAAAATCATCAAACATCATTCTACCGACTCTACCGCGTTTCTTTAATGTTTGAATAGTTAATGCTGTAATTACAGTGTGGGTGTCAAAAATTCAAGGATCAGTGCACGTGATACAATGTCGATACTATCAATTTGACGTTCGGCACTAATATTACAGCGTTGAGGCTGATACCGAAATACTTAACACTTATATTTTAATTACATTTTAATTGTACATACAAAACTTCAAATCGACTTAGTATTTTAAGAGGAGCGCGAGAATGCCGCTGTTCTCTCATACAAAAAAAATTTAATTTTATTTACACAAGAATACGAGGCCTTTGTCTTTTGAGCTGTAATTGCGAGCATACACACATATATATATATATATATATATATAAAAGAATTAGTCATTTCTTTTAAAATATTTGAAATTTTAAGCTCTTTACGGCATTTGAATGAGCACTTTGAACAGCCTTCCCCCTCCCCTCCTGATTTTGACTGACGGCCGAGTTTCTATTTGTTTAAGTTTTAAACTTTACAGGCAACGATTCCCCCGTTATCTCTGTATTATTGTGCAAAGTATCTTGAAATAAAAAATATAGTAATTGCCTTTGTCTTCATCGCGAGAGTCATAAAATCTCACGTCTAACCAGAGTATTAAAATTAAAAAAGGAAAAAAAAGAAAAAAAAACAAGAAAGAAAAAAAATGATACTGCGTTGCCGTATTTTTCGAAGCGTTATTTTTAGATTTCTTCGTTTTTCCTCTTCACTTTTCAAACTACATATCCACGACTTGTTAATAACGCGCGTATTTATCTTTTGCCAATGCTCCCTATCTTCATCGTTCTATTTGTCAAGTTAATATTAAGCATAAATGTTATATACAGATATTAGATACTCGAAGTGGTCGACAAGCGAAGTTTCAACTTGAAATTTAGCTAGGAAATTTCAGCCCAAAAAGAAACAGAAGAGAAGCGTGAGATTTATCCGACTGTTGCTCGAGCATCTTGAATGAAGGGGATTTTTTCCCATACTTTGACGGTAGTAAGCGTTAAATTATTAAATTGTGTGTGGAGGGACTTATATTGTAGAGAGGGCGGATGGATTGAAATTTACACCGAAAACCCTTGGAATTACAATTACAAGAGAGACGAATTAGTCCTCGAAAGAGTTGAGCAATTTTCATTTATTAGTGACTCGGTCAGGCTCAAGACATACTTGATTAAATTCCTAGTAATATTTCCACAATCGGCAATTGTTTTATAAGAGCAGACTAGTTGATTTGCCACACCAACGAGAGACGGCCGCTTTACACAAATCCACACCAATAAAGCATTATATACGATATTACTGCGGCTCAAGATAAATCAAAAGAGAATCTAGTGTCCGCGATAACCTCCTTAAATTTAAAAGACCCGACCGATCATTAGGCGCAACCTGTATGTGCACGGGCTTGGACTTGCGTGTGTTGTGCAGAGGAAGCTGCGGACGATTAACGATGATCTGGTGCGTCAAAGTACGTTGACTTGACTACCGCGCGACGTAAATCGCACTTCTTCATCTTTGTCAAGAGACTCGAAAGTAGATGATGGAGCAACTCGAGAATAACCGTGTCGCGACATTTGCCTACCTTAACGTCTCCTTTGCCCTCGTGAGCAACAAAATGATTGACTGAACGGAACGAAAAAAGAGTCTCCCGTGCAATTTGATGGATCTGACCGTCAAAGTTCGTAGGCGCATTCATTACATGCCATCCGATTGCCATATCATGCTGGCAGCATATTTGCATAATAAATTCAGTGCATTGAAAGAAATTGAGATTTAGGCGTTGCGATGCTCGATTGGCGCGAAACTTCACATCCGAAAGAGGTAAACAGGCAGCACTGTCTTCTCGTGACAACTCATGTGACCGTCTCGCGACTGTCTCCCGTGACAATACGTGACGTCTCGCGATAGTCTGGCAAAGCAAGAGCAAATTCCCGAAAAAGAATATTTTCCTACGAAACTGTGTGCTTTGGCGCGAGATGTAACTGAATTCAAGTATCGATTTACCGTTTAAGCCACGATGAGCTCGCAATTAGTCCATCGCGCGATTCGTCGAGCTTCCATTTGGGAAAAATGCCTCTCCAGCCAAGCCACATCCGAGCATTGCCGAGTGAATAATTGAAAAAGTATTTCTGACAAATCGAACTGATCTCCGCGAATTCCAAATAAATCGCTTCTCTTCCTTCCTTATTTTGTCGCGTTGCATGGACTTGTCAATATTATCGGGCGAGCAATTAATCCTCACCGAATGTCCCGAAGCCCCGCTCTCTCACTTGCACCAGGATGAGCAGGAAATCTCATTAGCCACGCTTGTCGCGCAATTAATCTTGGCCAAGTCTAGCAACGATATTAGCGCCAAGACAGGCTGACGAGCCTCATTGTCTTTTTTTGTTGTTGTTTTTTGTCGATAAATGTGCCGTTTGGCAATGCCGAACTCGACAATTTCATTCCATTTGCGCGACTGGGCTTCACTCGCAGCTGCAACTCCAGCTTGATTATTCAGAAGAGATTGCGATAATAATGGCTGCCTCGTTGTATAATTCACTTCCTATTTCAATCCATTACTGACGATATCATAACGTCAGAATGGCTTTCCGCGCTCAATAATAATGCACATTTATATTTCACTTGGCCAAGTCTCTGCTCTCTGGTGGGCCACGATTTTCAATCCGATTCCATCTGCTGCTTCTCTTTCTCGAGGAGAGTGACATTGGCGCAAACCTGTTAAATAACATCTAAAGCAAGAATAATATCGAAATAATTATTCAAAGACATGGCGCCATTTGCGAATTACCAGCGAATTATCGATAGTAACATTTAAAGGAGAAGGCAAATCAATAAAGTCCAATTGAATGTTTATTATTAAGGGAGAAATTTGAGTACAATAGGATGCCTAATAAGCACGCTTGTGACAATGTGACAATGTGAAATTATCCAAATTCTTGGCTTATCCATTATGATTATCGAAGCAAGTTTTCATCCAAATATTCATATTAATTGATTCATTCGCAGACTTGGAGAGACTTGGCCGTGAATTAATTTATTTATGTACACACATTGTAAATAATTGAGCATCGTGCAATTATTGACAGCTTGAATAGAATGTCCGCGTGGTGTAGATTTTCAAATTGTTCGCTCATTTTACTGTAATTTGTGTTTAAGGCACTGGAATCGCTGAATAAATTTTCATAAAACTTGTAGAACGGTGTGCCTGCTATTTCTAAGAAATATTAAATTATCTAAAGCAGACTTATCATTGCGTTAATAAGTCACATTTAATAATGTACAGCTTGCGTATGATTTATACGCGATCGCTTGTAATTTATGCGCACTCTCTATCTAATTGCAAATTCACGTAAAGTTGCTGAAATGCGAGCTAATTTGCCTTTGTTATAGATATGCGCGCGCAGCCATCTATTAACATTACTTTGCCAACTTTCGTGATATCTATTTACTTAATATTAATGTAATTTCATACTCGTACGCAATTGTCCACGATCATATCTTATTATGAGAAAATTTTATTTCTATACTCCCGTCTACTTCAATATTTTACAACTAATAAATGCGTATATTTGTGCATTTCTCTCTCTCTCTCTCTCTTTTGTTCTGTGCCGCGTACTCTATCTATCAGCTTAGATTAGTTCTCTTCGTCATACACTGTCATTATAATGAGCGTTTTATATGATTTGACAGGCAATGTTTTACAATGTATTAACATCCTCACGCAATCCAAGTTGCTTTTCATTGTCAAAAATTTCCAAAAACATTATTCCTACTACTTTATTCGCAAAATACGTATCGCTAATTGTGCAAATGTATGACGAGAAGCAATAAAACGTGCTTCATCGTGAGCCTCTCTCAACAGCATCGCAAGCCTCTCAGAAACTGAAGAAACGAGGCTGCCAAAAAATATCGAAGCGATAATTACTTGAAAAGCAGCCCCCAAAAATCCATTAATTTACACGTCACATCTCACTCCAACGATTTCATTCGAGCGGATCCGATTGCGCCCGACTGCATCACCAACTCCACTGTGCACACATTCTCGTTCAATAATTCATAAGAAATCGCCTCTCCGCTCAAAATGCACGGCTCGCGCCAACGAAAAGCCACAACAGAAAGGCGCAAATACCAAGTCGACAGGAACATTGCGACAATTACAGTGTCGCTCAAGCCTCTCATCTTTAGCAATTACATGCCACGTACGCATGCCCTCGCGGGACCGCATCTCAAGTACAATGCAAATACCCGGGGATTACGAGCCTTTCCAGATTATGCGGTGCGCGCGACCTTCTCCCACCCCCTCCCCCTCCTCACCGCAACACCGACTGACCCAAGAGGCCACGAGGACGTCCCTTACCCTCCTTTTTTTGCCAATGTGCGAGGCACTCGATCCAGCAGTGCTCGATATTCCCCCTCGATCGCTTCATTGTCGCTCCTCCTCTTGCCTGCGCGTTTGCAACGGTCGACTGCTCGCCGACAATTTGCTCGGGACTTTCTTCCGCTTAGTGGGAGCCGCCGCCGAGAGCATTTTCACCGTAAAACCCAATCGTATGGAATTAATAGAGTCCGGCCGATTATCAAGTCTAATCACATTTGGGCATTTTGTAATGTGTTGCCTGGGGTTTTTAAGGCGTCGCTTTAAACACGGCAAGTGGCACGTGTTTGTGTCAAAACGCATTGTGGCAATGGACCGATGATAAAGCCTGTCGATATTTCCAATTGAAAGCAATTGAAATGTCGCTACGGAAACGACTTGTCTCCCAATAGAAAACTACCTGCTAAATAAATAGCGAATTTATTTCTATAATTGGGCGCTTTAAATCCAAAATAAATATTTAATTCCAAAATAAAAATTGCCCGAGCATTAAGTTCACTAACATTCACTAATTGTTAATGGTGATGCCGACATCCGATGACAAAGTGCCCTGCCAACTCATACAAATACCAATGTTAAAACGACTGAGATTCCACAATTCGTCCTATTATGGCAAATATGTCTCGGCACGAGTCATTAAAATCTTCGCAAATCATATAAAAGCTAATGCCCGCCAATTCCATGAACTGCTCTACAGTGACAATATGAAAATTACTTTTACTACAACTACATACGGCAATTACGTCCTAGACGAATAATTAGAATTAACAATGGAAATTCATGCTTTCACAGTGGTACGAACACATTTATTATATAACTTAATACTAATAGCCTCATATATTTGTCTTATGATTATTTGTTTTTTCTTTATAGATCGGATGTCTTGTAATAGGCGGAGAGCTGTTATTTTTAAAATTATTTGCTTATTTGTGTACACTCGTGTCAATAATCTTTTGTCCGCAAAATTTTAACCAATAATTTCCCTCCAATATTTTCACTTCAAGTTCGTTATGATTAAAGAGTACCGGCCATTTTATATCCAACGCTTAAATTTTATAACTTAAATAAATCGGAAAGTTCTTACATCTACGAATCTACCACGATACGGGAATAATATTATAGCAATTCTAGTTAACAAATGTAATATATATTTATATATATACGTACATGCAATAGTTATTTGATAATAATCTTAAAGGATTATTACCAATTCCCATAAAAGCAAATACATGGAATTAAAGTTGAAAATACTTGTTAAAAACAACTTCGTATCCTTGTTTTACTTCAACATGACCGTTCGTGACAGTCATGTTTTAAATTCATTTAAATGTCAGCTGTACAGTAAATTTCATGAAACTTAATTCGAACAAAACACCGCGTACATATTATACGCGTCGAGCGTAAAATTCATCCAATCGAAATTACTGCTCCTATTACAAAATATCTAAACTTTCTACAAAAATATCCTAGCGAGTATCGACTATTTCACTAAATTGACCCACACTCGTATCAACAATATTCATCGCTTTTAAAGTAGCCGAAGCAGAAGTTCATTTTTCGGTGACGAAAACACGGCGGATACCTAATTCCATTAGTCCATCCAATGGAATATTCATCTCACCGCAAAAAAATTTTTCCCGACAATTTTCCACCCATTCAATTACGTGAGCCAACCCCCATCAGAATCACCATTTCACTTCTTCTTCTTCTTCTTCATAATCTTTCGGCTTTCAAAGCGCCTCGAACAGCAAGGACGCATGCGCCATAAGACTCCAAATGAATCCTCCTAGTAATGTCATTTGCACAATGGACTCGACAATGCCAACACTTGGCAACGCGCAGCCTTGATCCTGAAAGAATAACCGCCGCATCCCATCGACTCTCGTCGCCATCGTCGTCGGCCAAGTTCAGGGAACCTCCTCCTCCTCCCCCACCCACCCCACCCACCCCGCCGCCTCCGCACCCCCGCCCGTCCTCGGGCACCTCCTCGTGGCTCTTCCAACGCGGTTTTCGGCGCCAATGCTCGACGCAACGACTCGCTTCATTCCCTGTGGCTACTTCCGTCGCGATGTCGACGACTCGAGCGCGATTCCGGTGGCGTGCGCACATAATGCCGGTGTTTGCGATTGTTAACGATGGACTTGCGCCGCAGCGCAAATATGCGGCTAAATAGTGGTGGTGCCGAGAGCATGTGGAATTCGGTAACGAAACATTCCTGCCTCGTGGTTTGCTTTAGTACTTAGGACGAGAGGTTTCGGAATGCGCGGCAGTTTCGGCAGGTTTAACCTTCTTCAGCTGAAATCGAGATGCTCTCGGCGTCGCGTAAAAATGTTTGCCAGTCATAGAGCGTCCGGCAATTATTGGTTTAGCCAGCTTATTGGTTTTAGCGCCAATTGTTTATTGGCATTTGACATGGCTGATGTTGGTGGTCCGGCTGAGCTCGTCTGTTCCTTGTTATTCGAGGCGTTTTTTCACAGCTCAAGCAACAATCGGCGATTGAATAACGTGGAACCTAATTAAAAAAAATCGCACTGATTATGAGCCGAAAACACAGGAGGAAATAATGGGCATAACAAAGAGTTATGACGAGTGCGCGTTATTCCGCTGAAGTAGAACAAATTGTCCTGACGTTACAAACATAATTCTCATTGGACGATTATTTTAACTTTGTAATTTACAGAGGATTGTCGTCACTTTGAACTTTAATCAAAATTAGCGTATTCTCACATAAAATGCGATTGTTTAAGTAATCATAACTCGTAAAAGAAATGGTGTTATCAATTTAAGATTCCCATCTCTTTCTCGCCTTATCCACGCTTAACCGCTAAAATCTATTCAATATTATTACCAATAATGAAGATTATTTTAACAATAATTTGTAGATTACTAATTCACGTGAAAAATGGAATATTTTAAACGAGACATTCAACGTTTATTATTATTATTATTATTATTATTAATACTTGATTGGGTAAATATGTAATAGGTTATCAAAAGTTTACAAAAACTGTTTAGTAAAATTACCTCTTAAATCTTCAATTCATAAATTATAAAATTCCATAATTTCATTCGATGTTTTAATTTGTACTATCCAATAATGAATGTATTTCGCATTATACAATCGTCAACTGCAATATTTACACTAAACTTCAACTCCAATACGTTTATTTGTTTTGTCCTATATTTTATTCCCAATACTATATATAGAGGATTAGACAACTTTAATGAAACTCAATATGAATAATATATTGTTTTATATTATTTTATGACTGAAAGTGCAGAAATGGCAATTTAAATCCACTCGTCTCGCCAAGTTTCTCCACAATTAATACATTGTTTGAGAAATATCTAGCAAATGCCTTTAATTTATTCAATTGATTTTATTAATTTAAAAAAAAAAGTATAATTTTTATTATTTACACGTTGAAATAGAATAATAAATGTCTCGTTACATTAACAGATTGAAATCTAATTTGTAATATATTTTGTTTTATTCCTACTCGTTTAGCCTCAATAACACCGAAGAAATATTCTTTGTGAAATTAATATAATAATAAGTAGTGAATATAAATGGAGCAATAGATTTCAATTTACAGCCAATAGTTATTTACAAAACAAAACAAAGTAATTCAAATACCTTCAGCATCTAATAATAAATACGTACAATGAAACAAAATAATTACATATTATTCAGATTATTTTTCGTACATATATTTGTTAAAACACAAATTACATTATTAAATTACGTGATAATTGAAAAGTCCATGAGTAAGCTCAATTGTAAAATTTTCGAAGTAAAAAGTGCCATTACGTAATTTAATGGAAAAATTTAATAACTCGAAAATGAAACACATGAATTTTTAAAAATATGAATTTACATAAAAATTCACACAATTATTTGCCTTAGTAATGATCCTTTTATCTGTCTAATTAGTAATTTCTATCAAATAAGTCGGCAAATTGTAAATGGCAAAGTATGCGTATTAGCATTGGAAATGATTTCTATTTAAAATATGAAAATTAATTAGAAAAATTTAGGCTTCAAGTAGAATTGGCTATTATCTTACGTAAAGTACTGTTAAGAAATGCATTTTATTTGTGCTATTATTTCCATGCTTATTATCAAGGAACGGGCCTCGCATACTATCGTATCGTAGAATTTGTGTGAAAATCTAAAGTATTTTCGGAATTGTTAGTCCGCAGTCTTTGTATATTATTGCTCTTGGGATATCAAATACGTCGAGAAGTGTCCTAAACATATAATTATACCGACTACTCAGAGCCAAGCAGCCAAAGAAGCAACGGGGCGGTGATTGCGAGAGAGAGAGAGAGAGAGAGAGAGAGAGAGGGAGGGAGAAAGTGAAAAGGAGAAAGGGTTCAGCGAGCGCTCTTACGTTTTTTGTTTTGATCTTGCTATGTCTTGATTTCAATGTTATTAGTTTTCGAGAATATTTTATAAATAATATTCCTAAGTATTACAGTTTACTACATGCGCTGGATGAAGAGTGATCGCTATATTTTATAACCACCGTTATAATTAGCATTAATTATTCTAATTCTTATAATTTTCCCAATCACTTGCCTACTAAAATGTAACAAATAGAAACTTGACCTCTAAATATTTTTTAATAATTAAGATAAGAATCCAAGGTAAATATATAATACAATGATTAAATATGGGAAATCATTAATTGTATCAAGATTTTTATCTAAACTTTATAAACAATAATTTAATAACTATTATAAAGCATACAGTAATCTACATATGAATTAATAGTAAATTACATGAAATAAAATAAAATAAGAAAATATTTGATAATTTGAATAATTTGTTATTAATCAATAATTAAAGTTTTTATAGAAATAAGCATGATTCGCAACTTGCTTACGGAAACATTTTCTTTAATTAAATATTTATTTTATAAAATATCAATTAAAAGCAGCAAATTCAAGTAATGTTTAGACATTGTTTTTCAGAAATTCCAATACATAGTAAAATGGCTTTATTATGTAAACTGTTTTATTTATTAAACTACCAAAGTTGCATTTCATTTATTCTAACTAAAATTTCAGCCAGATTATTGGATTATTGTTAACTGCATAAAATAATGTTATTTGAATTTTTTTTTTTTTATGTCGCGCACTCATAGTCTTATTTAAAAAACTCGTGACCCTACATATTCTTTACATTTATATTCTTTTAATATATTTAAAAAGAAAAAAAAATTAAATAAAGCTAGAAATACATACAAAGGCAAATTTAACGTCATTTCGTATTTTTTATAAATATCTTTTACGCGTATTGAATAATAATAAATTTTTGAAAATTAATTTATCAACTAAATAATATGAAAAAAGAGTTGTCATAAGAATTTGCTGTTTTTAGTTTATAATAGAATTATTTATAATTATATGCATAGTTGAATGATTTGGACTATTATAGATTATTTCTTTTAAAATTTCATAATATTTTATTTCAAATGAAATTATGCAAATCACATAAAATGATGCATTAAAACTTGCAATTTACAAATTATGTACTCAGTTTTATAATGTTAATTTTTCTCGCGTGAATTAAAATTTATATGAATAGTACAAAGTATTCATCGATATATTTTAATAAAATTATGAATAGTATAAAAAAAATTGTAAATAGCAGTTATGATTTTATTAATTATACTATAATTATATAAATTAATAATTCTGCACTAATAATTATACCATATATATTATAATTTCCTTTAAGAAGTTTTGTAAACGATTCTCAAGATTAAGCATATTACTTTTGATATTTTTTGTGGAAAACATATAACACAATTAAATAGATTATGCTTAGAAATACGATTTATAATTTATATTCACACACATATATTCACATATATATATACACACAATTAATGTCTATTTATCTATTTTTTTTAATTCTACCTATTCATGAGCAGTACATTATTAGACGAAAATATAATCATATAAAGTAGGATTTAAAGTGTAAAGTGAGCTATAACTATGATTAACTTCGATACCCAGTGTCGAACGAAATTTGTTTTAGTACTGAAAGTTCCTCGTGTATTGTGAGTATTGTGAGATTAAATAGACGGTTTGCTTGAAAATCGCGCGAGTGAAGCAAAATTAATGGCTTCTGTATTGGAAAAACTGGTCAGGTAAGAGGGGAGCATTTACCGATTATAACTGTACTATAGATTTTTCTATTCCTTCGGATAATCATCTCATTAATAATATTTTCATAGAAGACTGTACCAGTGATCGATAAGGAAAAAGTGTGATTTGATTTATTATGCTTTCGGAACAAATATTTTTAAGAGAATTCTTTACGATAAAACAGCCTCTTTAGATATGGTTTATGATGTTGTATGCAAATTACTGTTTTGTTTCTTACATCTGAGACTTCGCAAAATCACTTAACCATAATGTATACGTACGCCTATTCTTTTAGAGATTTTTACAAATCAATCAATAATTTGTGCCATTAAAACAGAATATTAGTTGAGATAGATGCGTGCATCGCCATTGATTTAATTAAAAAAATTTCGTGCAATAGTTCACCTTTATTTTCGGGGAAGGGGGGTGGAGGTGGAGGTCTAACACGTACATAAATTATTATCTGCATGCATTACCTAACTCTGCTCGAGATTATCTTATATGTTCCCGGAGTAGCCAAGAATTTAATGTCTTTCGCAGTTGTCGTAGCTAGTCGAGTAATTATTATATGAAAACTCGACGGAAGCCTGCAATTTGTCACGCGCTTGCGCATGCGCGCGCGTGTCTATTTTACTAAGCAACCAATTTCACTCGCGTAGTTCTAGCATTGGGTTTCACAAAATTTATGGTTATACTTTACTTCTGAGTTTGAAGAACTAACTGCCTTTCAGATATGCCGAGTATCATTATTGGCACTGCCAAAAGCATCTGCAGTGCCTAATGACGAAAGATTAACTTTTTTGATAACTTTGAAACGATTGTTCTATTAATTTTTATATTAATGACGGTTGTGATATGTTAATGTCATGGTAATGTACAATTATTAAAAATCAATTAATGGGCAAATAATTTAGCGGTTCGCTATATCAGATAGAAATAAAAATTTCTTCTGAAAAGTAATTTGCACCGGTTGGTGAATGACTGTTACGCAATGAGGAATTGTTAATTAGTGTTGGTATTCCATATTATATCGACAATGAATTAATATTAAATGACAAATGTCATGATTTGAAAAGTTTTCTTACACTCCACGAACAAATTAGTATTACCGTTGCCATTTGATAATGTAGACTACAAAACACATACATTTATTGCTCTCCACATAAAACATAATAGAGGTGTGCTTAATTAAGTTAATCGTCAAGTTTGCGTTCTTTTAGAACCTGTGATTTCATATTTGAATACGCGATGCATCTCTCGAACGAGCATAAACCGATGGGAATTCGAGTAATCCAGGACCGTGTAAAATGAATGGGAATTCCTTTAGTGACAATCCTATAGCATTTGAAAGCATTTAAATGTCTCGAGCATTTAAAACACAAACACGGAAAACCACAATAAATGATAAAAAATATATTACCACGCACTTCGGGTATTCAAGGATGAGTGATTTTTCCGGATCAATAGCTGCTATCGCAGTCGTCAGTACTGACCTCATGTTTAATATATTATTACAGAAAATATCTTTTATTTCAATTATATTACAGTGATAAAGATGATATATGTCTTGAGAAAAGCTGTCACATTACATATCAGTTAATGCTAGATAAGTATATCGCACTATCATCTCATTAGAAAGATCGCTGTATAAATTCACATTCACATTTATTTTGTATTTATTATGAAAAAAAGAAAAAGAAAGAAAAATGAACATATTAATATGCCTATTAATTTATGCCTAATAGTCTTTATATTTTATTCGGTATGCATTGTTGTCTTTAATTGAAATCTTGCGTTAGAAAAGCTTTTCTTTTTTTTATTTGAGTAAATACGAGTTGTTCATTTTTTTTGTTTTGTTTATAATTAATATAAATCTAACATTAGTATAAGTGTCCATAGAATTATATTTTCGAGGAATTATAGGAAGATATATTAGAGAGGAATTATATTTTCGAGAAATAGCATTATTCACTAATTGACTCAAATCATTTAAATGATCCGAGTAGCACAATTTCATAATTTTCATGGAAGTAATTGTCAATAATTTTTATTCAATTGAATGCTCGTCTATGTAAATCTATAAGCTCTGATTTATGAAAAATTATCGTCGACTTGAGAATTTGTCATTTATAATCTTTCGTAATTCAAGATAACAGCAGTTTCAATACGGTAATTAGGATGATGGTTTTTCAATTCTTTCAATGAAAAAATGTCTTTTAATTATATCATTACTGTAGACAATATGGATTGGAGATACGGTTTAGAAAATTTCGTATTCTTATGTTAAAGAGGATAAGTTTCTGTAAATTCAAATTTACAAACGTTGCTTAAATTACCGAATTAAGTTTGTAATTTAGGCACAAAGCAATACTAAAAAATTCGTATTGTTTTTATGAACATAATGTGCGGTATCAGACTGAATTTTCTTAACTTTTTAGAAGAATTTTCTTACTTCACTATTCAAAATAAACGCATTGATGTTTTGAAGCTATTTGTTGTTTAATATTAAAGTGTTACGCTAAATCCGAACGAATTCTCTATACCTTGAAATCAAGTTATAAGTTACGATAAATGAAAAGAGCACGATAATGACGAATATTTAATAATACGTCTGTTGATTGTAATTGAACAAGAGTACGATATTTATTTATTGCAAATTTCATTGTGAAATAAAAAGTATGTTGATTCATTGAAACGAATGTAATATAATAAGAAGTAAAAAAAAAAAAACCCGTTGAATTAAGAAATCATAAGAAAATTATTACACTGAAGCTGGATATTAATTTCTTCTCACACTTGAATTGCGGTATAAATAAAACCAATTGGCTTATGATATTGTATGATAATTTATTTACCATTTATTATCAGATATTTTGGCTGTTTAAATAGTCACGAATTGTATACAGAATTGAAATATTTATTTTTATCTACTTGAAAGAGATGGAATAGGAATCGGTGATAAATGTATTGAAAGTATCGAAAGTGACATTTTTCCGAAAACAAATGGATTTCTAAGCTCCATTGTAAAGACACTTTGGCGAATGGTTGAAGGAGGTTACAAAAATTGTTTACGCATATAGTTATGTGCACGTTAAGTCTTTTAATTTATATATATATATATATATATATGGGAAACTGAAATGAAAACTTTTTCGGGGCATTCCCTTTTGTCGTGAAGCAGATGGAAATTTATAAAAGAAAAGAAGCTTACGAGTGAAAAGCGTCAGTTTTTTTAAATACGAAATATCCTCTACGCAGCCTAAAAGCCAATGATTTATGAGTTTACGTCTAATGAACGCCAACGCTTACGGAATTCTTCACTTACATAACCCCACCTGTTTCACACATTTCCAATGATTTCAAATCAATCTCAAGCTTCGCTCGAAGATTGTTCGAGCAAAAACGATATTAAAAGGATTTTCGCTTGACCACTGCCAGGCACTCTTACGATTTTGCCACAGAAGCTTAATAGCATTATTTTCGAGGAAAGTTTTACTGTTCTTCAACATAATGCACAAAATGTATTCAAAATGGAAGAAAATGGACTTGGAAACAATGCCTTTCCTCCTAATTCCCAAAGCATGTGGCCAAAACTGTATTTGCAAAATATGCCTTTCAAATTAATTATCCCATTGGAAGTCTATTGGACTTTGATTATAGCGAGTATAATAGTATTGGCAAAAGATCTCATTGATAATTATACGCCAGCGCAAAGCACACAAGTGTTTGTGAAAATTGGGCGAGCTGCACAATGCAGAATCCTTGCCGCATCGATTGGGTCGAGGAAGTGGGGTGGGAGCTCACCCAGGGGGCCCCATAAGATGAAGAAGCCCAAAGAAGACGTCGACTCCTATAAACGGTATTTATTAAATGCGCGGGGAAATCACAGCACGCTAGAGCTGAAAAATCCGAGTGCGCGCACTGTCGAAACCTACATTGCAAAAAGTAGACTTGTAGTTTCGTTTCTTTGTGCGCAAGATCGCGCGCCGTCTGCCGGAACTGGTCGGGTCGCATTATTCCGTGTCGCGTGGTTCCGCGAACGCCAGCCGATGACGTTCTACCGGCGGCCAAGTGAAGACTTTGCGTTGAATTGAGAAAAAAGCGCAGAAGCGAACGGGTTCACCCACTTTTGCGCCGTGCCGCGTTCCTAATTGAAACTAGTCCGGGGCTGCGCTTCGATCGATCTTTTATTTTCGACGCGCTGGGACTTTGGGCCCCTTCCGTGGGACGATTTTTTTTACGCGATTTTCTGCAAATTGACGGGTCGCTGCCCGTTTCCAGCTGAGCTTTTACTCCTCGAGTTATCGCTGCTTAAGGTATCATGGCTCTTATGGTGGCATTAAGCAGTGATTTGCTGGGCGTGGTTGGAGAGGTGGCTTTTCCATTCATTTGTTTATTGTTATTCGATCGTATTGTGACCGATGGGACGACAGAGTTTGTGTCCATTGAAATGCTTTGTAATTCAATGATATCTGTTTAATACGATAATACATTTCGTATCTAACGTTTGAAAAATAACGCATGAAAATATTATAAACAGCCATGTGCTATGTATATATGTTATTACGAGTTATTGTAACTTGGAGTTATCGTTATGCAGTTAAGTAACGTGTTCTTTGTTTATTAGTCTCTAATAACCTGCCATTCAAATTGTACACTCGTGAACAATTAACGGTAAATTGCGATTTATATTTTTAACAATTGTAAAAAAAAAAAATGAAAAAAAAAAAAAGTTAAACTACATTTTAAGTACAAAATATTCTCAATCTTTTATTGGTAAGATTATTTTATTGCTATTATTTTTTCATTTAACGAGTAATATATCCAACGTGGTATATACAAGAAAAATATTATTATTAATTTTTCTTTAATACACTAAATCACTTCAATTGATGTTAATATGCTAATATTTAATTAACAATACAAAGTAATCTCAGTGTCCTTTCAATTCCTGAAATTTCCTGTAGCCTTAAATATTTTTATATCGAATATCATATTTAAATTAAAAAGAAAATTAACAATAAAGTTATTGATTATCTTATAAATTACTCAAGAAACGTAATCGATAAAATTAATATGTTAATGAGAGAAAAGTGTAAATTCTCAAAAATCTTTATTTCTATGTTTATTCCTCATTTTTTTACACAACACAATACATTAGCAATATGGAATGAATACTAACATTTACTTACATTATATCAATTTTTTTTCAATTGTCTATCGATCGTAGATACTTTATTATATTACTTTAGTAACTTATTTTCAAGTCAATTTGTTAAACTTCTCTCTTCCGCTTAAATAAGCAATACTTTATAAATATTTTTATACGATATAATTGTTTGTCAAAATATGTAATAAAAATAAATATGAAAATCAACTGTTCCTGCAAAAATGTGAAAAATATTATACTCGAAATGCTGCGTGTAAGTATATATTGACGACAACATAACTTGCCTCAAGGTTTAAATATCAATGCATTATTTTCAAGAATAAGACTTATGATGTATAGATCAATAAAGTATGTAATCTTAAATTCTTAAAATACATTTCGTCTCCTCAGCAAGGAAATACTGAAAATAACAAATTGAACTTTAAAACTTTTAGTAAATTTAAAATAATATGTCAAATAAGTGATGTGACAGACACTATATTATTAATATATTTATATATCTAATATTAACAAATATGAGAATGAAAACTCATTTTATAATTGTTGTTTAAAAATACAGTTTTTTTGTGATATATATATGTGATGATTATATAATAAATGCATGATTTATAAGTTTTTTTCCTAATTTTTTGTTTGATATTGGTAATGTAATTTTATAAAGAGTGATAAAAAGTAAAAAACGTTTTACTTAATAAAATTATTTGCTGAAACATTAATTATATTTAAGTCGTTTGATAACCTTATTATAATTTATGCAACCTAGATTGCTCATAATTAAAATGTGACATTTTAACAAAGCTTCGTGCTTTCTACTTTATAACATATTATATTTTCTCTCCTGACTTTAGTTCAATTCAAATATTATTTGCACTTTTTAATTGTTTATTTGATTAGAAAAAGACACGTGTGAATGCACAATTGCCTCTATGTTCAAATGCCATGTTGCGCTCGTGTAATTATTATCGTGTACATTCGTCTCGGCGCTGGCTCACAAATATTGATATTACATGCTTACTCGCGAAAATTGATTCTCCTTTTAATTTCAAAAGTCATTCGATATAGAATTCATACCAAGTAATATAAATTAATTACAGTTTCGTTGTTATTGTATTTGCATACGAGATGCTAAGTAAAGATCAAGTTAAAAATATTTCCAAAGCTTTCGAACGAGACGTATAATTAAGTAGCGAAAGTAATTCTTAAGCTAAAATGTTGCTTACAATACTTAAAGAATGGAATATTCATTTGGCATTTACAAAAAAAAAAATTAGAAATACTCTGAGATTAAAAAGAAAACTTAATTGTTTCAAATTTACAAATACAAACAATAATGTCCAAGTGAATTGATTTTAGTACCAAATTTAAATAAATTATTAGGAAGCTCGTAATAATTAGTCATTAAAAGAAAAAAATTGGTAAAACTTTACACTTTATACTCTATTCTATATATATGTATATAATGTATGATTATTATTTATTTACTCTGCTGACATGAATTATTATCGAAATCTCTAAGAAAGTATAGCATATCTAATGATTGGAATTTTTTGCCGCACGACTTCCATTAGGCGTAGTGTATTGGAAACTAAATTTTCAGATCGTCCATATATTATGTTTCTATAAAAATCCGGCAACACATTCAGTACAAGTAAGAGCTAGAAAAATAGTTCACGAGACTAACGGGCTTACAGTTAAATAAATCACAAGAACTGATAGATGCAATTTAATGGATAATGGCCTTAATGGGACAAGGAGTTTCTTTTATATGACATGAATATTTTCATAAGACACGATATTAAAGTGAATAGCTTTGATACATTTGATGTGAATGCGAAAAATCATAATACTCTAACTCAAAAGGTTTCCATTAGAAACTTTAAGAATTCAATAATTATGCGTACTGCGAATCGAAAATTTAAATTCATTCATATTGTCCATTGTAATTTAATTATCAATTGATCGTAAGGAATCCATAATTAATTGGCCTTTTATTTCAATCGTTATAAAAGCTTATTGCACACACATAGAAGCACGAGGATACAATATAAACGCATAATTTGCACATTGTAAACTCGCTCCATTCAATTTTTCAATCGAAAGTAAAACGAAAAAACAAAACGAAAAAATAAGGGCAGTGCATGTGAAATTTCACACCGTAGCTTTCATAAAAAATATTTAGAAAGTGATTTTATCGATGGTTTATCGGCTCATGTAGGTCAATGATTAGAATATAACGTGTGTCGCTGATTTTTCGCAGAGTTGTATCGTAACATGAAAATCTTTCGTGTGCTCGCATTAATTCACGTATCTTGCAATTGATAAGCGTTCCTCGCATCGAAAGTTTTATCGTTAATTTAAAAAATTTCTATTTCGTCCGGCAGCGTGAATTTTTTTCCACTTTTGTAAACAACTGCATAAATTATTGTTTTAATTGGCTCACTGTTATTATTTCGTCGGGAAGAAAAGAGTTTCCGAGTGCCTCGAAATTTATTATCCATCGAAATGATAACAAATAATTGCAATTTCTCTACATGTAAAATTTCACTTTAAATTGTAACGAAATTGAAATGCAAACGCCCAACAATCAATAATCTAGTAGACAATATTTAATGTTTCAAATGAAAAGTTGTAAATTGTAAGAAAATTCACGTAATGGCTTATGTAAGCTGACTTTAGAAAATCTATGAGTATGAAAAAATCTATGCCAACAAATCGTTAATTAGTTTATAAAAAATTAAGTTTTTTTCAGTGTTTTAAAAGAAAAGACAATGAAGTGACTAAAGATCTTGAATACGAGTAAATGGAATTAATTGCTTGTTTCAATACAAAATATAGTTACTTTGCTCTTATAGGCATTTATCCTATATAAATTCGATAAATTCGATTGGCATTCGAATAAATTATATTTAACGATAGAAAAGAAATTTTTTCAAGCAATTTTCATATTCTACATTTTCTATTATAAAGACACTAAATTGTCAAAATTTTGTATCTAATATGTCGTTGTTATTAAGAGAACAAGTTGGAAAATAATATTTATGGAGCAATCAACCATTTACAAAGCATATTATAAGTAATTAAAACTTTACAATAAAATTATCATTAAATATAGATTAATGAAAAACATAGCAATTTTTAGATAAAAATTCTGATCAAAGAGTATAAATCATGAAATACTAAAGTCGGCTATTATTACATTTGTACCTGAACATGTACACGTAGATATTAATTTTTTCCTCAAACCAAAGAATATATCACATATATATATATGTGATTTAAACTACATTCGATGGTGTTATTCTATTAAATATCAAATAATCCTAACACCTCGTTACAAAAATATACTGCAAAAAGTTAGATGTTTAAATGAAATTTTCTTTTTAATGAACAAATTTAATAAGGTGCGCTCATTCCAAGAAGTGAAATATTTACAAAAATTTTCTGAAATTTCATATAAGGCATATATCTGCTTTAAGAAAAGTAAAGTGGATTTGTATGTCATTGCATTCGTAGACTAAATTGAAAAATGAACACAATTTCACAATAAATTTTAAAAACTAACATTTCACACGTGTCTGCTATTTTTTATTAGAGATTAATGATAATCTATATTTGTAAATTAATTGCACGATATACGTGAGGTGTTATGAAATACCAGTAGTTTATATACAAATTACATCAGACAAATTTTGCTGTATTATGCTTAAAATACAAATATTGCGTAGTCATATGCAATTACTTCATTTAAACTTCTTCATCGGATATTTTATTAAATATGAAAAATATGTTCATTCGAAAATTATTTCGTTGAAATAATAATAAACCTGACCTTGCATTATGTATTAAGGAAAACATCGCTGTAGTACAGAAAGGTTTATCACTAATTATTGAAATGAAACTAAATCTTAATTTGTTTATTTCCTGAAAAAAATTAAAAATTCGTATAGCGTGTATATTAAAATATAATTTATGAATGATAGTATACTAATGATACTATCATCTAAAATATATTGAAGAATTACAATAATATTTGTTCGGAATTTAACAATAAAAAATAGATGCTGAAAGATATAATGATAATACATTTAGAATTTATTGCTCATCGGAAAATAAATTAACACAATTTACTGATTTATTTATTTACTTCTTTTGTACAATAATGTACATTTGTGCTTTCGATCAATATGGCATAATTATACGGTTATTAATTTACCAACAAGTATAAATAAAAAGTATAAATAATCAAAATAGACAGACTGCACCTTCACGACACCTTTTTCGTACACATAGCACAGAATAATCAATTAATTAATAATTGATTACAATTATACTTAATAATGTATTCGTTAAAACATTATGAAATATGTACGTATAATTTACAAGTATGAAAGTAAAGTTTATAAAATTGTACAAAGTAATCGAAAGTTTTACAAAAATATATTTTTGAATAGTTAACATTGGCTTGTAAATATTTTCTTTTATTTATTTTTACACCTCAACTAGATTCAATAAATATAAATACGAGCCTTTTACCATAATAAATAATAATATTTTTATTTATGAAATATAAAATGTCTTATTAAATTTAATTAAATTTTTTGTTTTAGAATTTTTAAGTTTTAGTAACTGAAAATTAAGTTTTTTATTTAAAATTAATTTGAATAAAAATACATTATAATTCACTGGTGGGAAAAGAATTTTCTTAAAGATACTTGAAAATACGTGCGCGTATAAAACCATATAAAACCATAAATGACATTGCTTGATTTGATTTTGTGAAGTAAAATCATGATAAACATCGTTGCGAATGAAAAAAAAATTACTCTATTCTCGATAGAGATTGGCATTGAAAGTAATTCAATTCTTGTCATTAAACAAATTGAAGCCCATGTCATACTACTATTACTTCGTAAAAAATGCATCAATTTATTAATTTACCTTAATTTTATGTTTTATTGATATTTTGATTAGTAGTGTACGCTCGATAACTATGATTTTTATTTTATGTTGCAGGTGAGTGTTGAGAGTTCCTTCGTTAAATTTTCCTTTCCACGTAAGTTCAATACCAACATACTTTTAATACACAATTCCTATTCCGACCATCAGCTTCGGCTAATTTACTCATCAAAAATATGCATTCATGTGCAATCGACCTGCAGTGATTCAATAGAGTACAAACTTGAAATAGTGGAGTAATAAAGGCCGGAGCGAGAAATAAAATTCTCCTCCCGCGCTTAAAATCACTGCCGCATTAATTCAATAATAAAGGCCAACCTTCGTCGCAATAAAGCACACGGAGCGAGAAAATAAACGTAATAGGCACTCGGCACTCCATTAAACCACAGACCACAAAGAATTCGGAGTATTGAGTGCAATTAGAGTGAGGGCGATTAGGAGCGCACGTTTCAATATTTTTGTTAAAAGCGAGGAGGCGGCTTCGTGCTCGCACTGATAAGCGATCGTCGCGACGGCAATGATTCGTCGCCGCCGGTGTCACGGTTACCAACTACTATTTCTCTTCTGCTCGTGACCTTGGCCGCCGCTCGCACCGAGTCGCAGTCGTGACTCGGCGGATCAGTGACTGATGGGCTGTCGGTAATGACAATTGCACCGCCCCATTAGAAATTTAAAGCACAGAGCCAATGAGCAGCCTCCCCTCTTCCCGTCTCCTCGATCGACGATTTTCTATTTCCGGGTTTTAGATTCCAGGACTTTGTCTTCCATTGCTTGCAACACTGTCTTTTCAACGACCAGCAATTTTCTTTTGTCCTCGCCTACTCCCATTCAAGGGCATTTTATACTTTTGCCTCACCAAGAAATTTTCACTCAATACACGTGTACGCATACATTGTATGTATACATACAATGTTGGCTATAATAAATCTATGAAATTGAAGGGAGAAAGTAGGGTTTAGACGGCGAATCTGTTTAACTGATTATAATTTGGACATTTCTGACGACCTTACACGTGTACATACGTATTTTCTATTATAATACGATTTACCATAAAAAATTACGAATATATATATTATTCCTAAAGTTTTTCTAAGGTTAAATATTATTATTTTACTCGTGAAACTCTAATTGTTTCTGCAATCTATTTGCAAATAAATATTAAAAGTCGCTTAATAGTAGCTCAATAATCAGGAGCAATTATTGAGGAGCGCGTTACATGTTGTAAAATGGAAAGCTCAATGCTACAATTGGCTCTATTTTTATATGCAGTTCGACTGTTGCAGTAATTTGTTGTCTTTATCTAAGCTTCACGTATCTATTAAATAAAACTCGACATTCAAATACTATTCAACTGCTACGCATGTGCCATATATTTATGCCAAACAATAATGAGATGTTAATAAAATTTTATGAAGACGGATTTTACATTCGATCTCTTTCACACACACAAGCTTAGCTCGATCTTTATTTTTAATAGTCACGGTAGTCTCGCGATTCTTATTTTTTAATAATTAGCTCCTTAAGCCGTAAGAACCTGTATTAAGCTGCTTTAACCAGGAAAAATAGTTTAATTGATCGTAACTCGGAGCGTAATCGTTATTTGCCAATCTAAATGGCCTATCTCCGAAAATATGTAGCCCACCATTATTTAATAATTTAAAGGGCAATTTCAATGCCCAACTAACGACAACGAATTCTTCACTCCTTATATAAACTTGGTATATTTGATGAAAAAGGAAGAGGCCCTTTCTTACCCTCTTGACAAACGAGTTTATACGTCCCAGACGCTCAATTACGTAAGAACGCGAGGTCCTCCTCTGCTTCTCGTTGCGAGTCTTCTGCAATTTAGAACTGTGAAAATTTCACAATCACAGGCCAAACATAAGAGCCAACTCCAGCTATTACATTATCCTGAATCTCTTTATTTATCTCCTACATCGGAGCTGATTTTTTACGCGCGCGCGTGCGTGTGCGCGCTGGTGCGTGTATACCTTGTGGCATTGGAAATCGATATATACATTTCAGATTTAAATATATATGTGTACGTTAAAGTGATGCCAATTGATATAATTTCACGTTCATATAGGATTTTAGAATATTCTCCCTACTTTTTTAATGTAAAAATCACGAATGAAATGTTCATTGCCAATCAACTGACAAATTGACATGTATACATTGCCAAGATTTTTTCATAATTTTAACATCACAACAGACTATTCGTCACATACAAGTGTATAAAGATTTAATTGTCTTTCACTTGGAATTAAAGTTATATAAAATGTTCTAATGAAGAAATAATTTGGACTAATTTCGAGAAAAAATCAACTTGTTTTCAAACTCAATTAATTATCTAATTTTCATTAAAACCTCCTTTTAATTAACAAAAAAAAAACACATCCATAACCCAAAATTACAAATTCAATTACTTTGAAATTTCAATTTTGCTTTATTTTTAATTATTTGCTTTATTTTTAATTATACATTCTGATTATCGCAAAAATACGCAAACTTTCTCATCAAATGACTCGTTTGCTCGATCCTGGCCTTTCAAATATCATAAATATATTCCTCATGCTCAAGGTTAAACATTGCTTTGCTGCTCTTATTTTGACATTTTAAAAGTCATTACATTTAATCATTTTGTAAAAATAATTCAAATTTTCTACATAAAAAGAAAAATCTGTAATAATAAGGCACGCTTTATTTAAATTAAATTCGCAATTAATTATTTTAAACCACGATACATTTTTATTAAGGAAATAAAAGTAGCAGGAATATATTTAATTTTGCCATTATAATGTGGCGTACGTGTTTCATAATATTAACAACCAAATGTTAAAGTCGGCGATTGATTGTAAAAATGATTGTAAAACCTATCGCTACTCATTAAAACGCATACGAAATCGTGTGTAATGCTTAGGTGTGTGTGTGTGTGTGTGTGTTTTCTACGTTGGCCACGCAAAGTCACGTGAAGACATCTTAGTTTCCCTATATAACATTTTTACATTTGATGCTCTGATTTATCAGAAATTTTCAAGATTTTACAATAATGAGCCTACTTTATCCTTCGCCATAATTCTAATCGCAAATATACATTTTCCCTTTGATTCAGAAATACTTTAAGAGAATGATTAAATATGAAAATTTAATCGTACCTCGTCAAATCATATATTATTTTTATATAATTTGGAAACTAATCTTTATGAGATTTAAAGATATTCTTAATAAATTTATAAAATTATGATCTTGTTATTTAATTAAAATGTAGTGCACTTACACTCTTTGCAAATAAGATCTTGTGAAACAACGAACCTCCCACTCACAAACAACCTCATTGTCAATGGCAATTAAAATTGCGTTAAACAATTCATGGCATAAATATTTCATTATAATGTGAATCCTAAAATTTAGCAATTGATAAAATATGTTGCAATTAATTGATATGAATTTAAATTATTAAATAGGAAATTAAAAGCTTATGAAATGATTCGAAATGTAATTACAGACATTACTTGTCAATTGGCAATTATTTGCAATTAATGCAAATGTCACATCTATATAGCTCATAATCAAATAAATATATTTAAAAAAATATTACAAAATGACACGTAAAAGTAATAATTTAAACACAAATATCAAATAAATCATCTAAAATATAATTAAAATAAAATAAAGTAAAAATTAAATCAGTATTTTATAAACTATTTTATAAAATATAATCAACATTCTTATTCGATATAACTATGTATTAAATTATCAACAATTTATATTCAATTATTTCTTTTGTTTAAATTTATCTCTGCAAATATATATATATATATATATATATATATATCAAATGCTATTGTAATTTTATAAAACTGCAAAATAAGAAGACAGTAATTTCACTGATTTTTTAAATTTAAGAGTAATAAAGGACTTGAGAGAAGAAGTGAGATGCCAGTAAATTAAACTTCATAATGGCATGATTTTCAGCGCTTTGAGCGTTCAGTTCACATCTTATTTGTGTTGATGTTCGTGTCTTTGATCAATTTGAATAAAAGTCTGCGTGCGCCATTTTATCTAAATAAATTTTCGTACTTCACAGCAAGAAAGCGGTTAATCATTGACAAGGCGAACATATAATTTCGTGTATCGGCGTGTATGTCTTGAGAAATAACTGATCGCTCATTTCTATTATCTGAAGTTTGGTCGCCCATAAGATGCACTTTAAACATATTGACAACGAAGGAGGAAATGCAATCGTCGTGTCTAGTTTGATTTTTTATTACCTTTTTTTTGCCAGACTGGCGTACTCTACGTAACGTTATTGTGCCGAGAGAGACAGCAAGGCCGCAACTTATTTTCTATCTTGATCGATCTTTTTCGCCTTGCCGTTGAATGCAGTTGCAGGGCTACATATTTGCCATCTGAAATATTCATTTGCTTATTAAATCTACGAGTTAGGCAGTATTTAATTTGTTATTAATGTATTGTAGGATTATAGAATTATCAATATTTTTAGATTTGTAGCAGGAGTTTTCAATAAAATCGGTAATTCTTATTATTACATATGAAAATTGATTAAAATTACGTATTAAGACTGCTCGTTAAGGATGGGGAAAAAAAATTTTTTTTCTTTCATAATTTTACTTGAGTAAACAAATTTACAAATGTTGTTCCAGCCACTATTGGCAATTTTTTAATATTTTAATTGTTTTTTCATTTTTTCGCCTTTAAATTAAAACTCACTTTTTTAAATAAATCTTAATTTTTCTCATTACGTAAATTATTTTTTTTCGTCGTAGATTTATCAAATAATAAGTCATTACTGTTAAGTCTGTTACATATTATAACATTTTGAGGCACTTTTAATGCTTGGGGTTTATGTAACTACGTAAAATATTTAAAATAAAATTATTCAATAAAAAAAAATACATTTAATACTTAATAAAAATCTTACATGATTACATTGATTACCAAATTTATTTTTTTGTGCCAATAACTACATATGTGCTATGTTCTTCAATTTTTCAGTTTATAATTTCTGAATTTAAGCACTTAATTATTACAAAATTAATCTTTCAATAACGTTTAAGTGTTCGTAAAGTGTTATCTGCACTAAATAATATTACGAATGAGATGTCAGCGCGTGTTAAAATGACTGCATTTCTTTATCGGAAGATTATCCAATTTTATGTATAATAATTAAAACATTTTACATAATCGACAAGATCACAATTCTATGCAAAATGAAATTGTTTTCGGATGTAATTTTTTAAGATAATTTCTATATACGCCATGTGTAACATTTTCTTGTTATTTCAATGAAAATAAAATGAAGTAATCCAACCCTTCGTATAAAATTTGAAAACTTTTTCGATAAAATGAAGATACAAATTTTTCATTATTAAATGATTTCTATGATTTATATTTCTATATTTTCGAAATTCTAAAAGAAAAATTATTGCATAATCTTGAATTTAATCATTTCAAAATGCATATTTTTTGTACATTTTCTGTAAAATTATATTTAATATAAACACATTTATATATAATTAAATATTTGCTTATAACAGTTATAATGAAAAAAAAAAAATTAAGTTTTGATGGAAAAAATGGAAAAATATAAATTTTTTCATCTTATTTACAAATTTTGAAAATTGATTACTCAAAAAATAAAGTTAAATTTTTTTTTAATTTACAATTTCTAATTTAATATTTCGGTAAATAAAAGAAACAAAATAAAAGCTCTTCTATATTTTTATAAATAGAATATTTTAGTAAATATGTAACATTTGTATGCAATATGATATAACGAATAAACAGAGGACACATACACACACAACCGTCAATATTTTTATTGAAACACATAAAATTATTTCTTATATAACACATTTTTCATTTACTATTGATATTTATTTATCCTCGTTTTAAAATTCCTTTTAAAATCTCTTATCTTTTTGTTTGTACGCATCCGTTTCTTCCAATTTTCTTTAATTTCTATATATTAATTAATTTTTAAAAGCCTTTTTATTACTTTGAAAAATGTTTAAGAAAAGATAGAATATAGATAAATAATTTGACACTACATTAATATATAACTGTTCATATAAAATAATATTTTAAAAAGTGATATTGTTTTTTTTTTTTTAATAATATTCGAAACATTGTAATATTTATTTTATCAAATATTTTTGTAAAAATCCTTAATATAAGTGTATTATAGCGTTAATTTGAGCTTGAAAAATGTATAAATAAATTAGATTATTCGAATCGTATTAGAAATAATTTTAAGCTGTATTAATAGTTCTGCAAAATAATTATTTAAAAAATATTTGTATTTTTCTAATCTAAATGAGATATTCCTAAAACAAATAGATTCATAAATTTCATAAACTTTAGAAATAAATATAAATTAACATACTTTCAATAATACTTGTATATTATTATTATTACTACATGCACTTGAAAGTCGATATATGTCAGTCGGAATTACATTTAGTTTCATTTGTAATATGCATATAACAAATTTACGATAAGTTTTTTAAATAACATTTTCGTATTTCGAAAATATGTTGATAATGAAAAAATTAATAAAAGAAAGTTCTCTAAGTGTAAAGATTTTATAAACCGATAACAAAATAATGGAAATGTTTTAAATTTTGATAAAATCCAAAGTCACAAAAATTATTAATTTCAAGTGGTCATGTGCTTAATATACACATTTCGAACTTCAAGGAAGATTATTATTAAGCATAATTTATATTGAATATCTTGAAATGTCGAAAAAGCCGTCATTAAAAATAACATTCTTTGAGGGATAGAATAATAAATTAATAATTTATTCTTGTACTCTTTGACTGGGCAATTCATAGCTGCCATTCGTATAAATATTAATGAAGAGAGATATATTAATAGAAAATCTAACATATCCAAAACCTACCGTTTCAACGAAAATTTCCATTACTTTGAAGAACAACTGATTTTTCAATAATTCCTCACCTTTATGAGTGACCTTTACATTACATTACATATCATAGAATCAAATTAATATTATGATACTTGGAGCTGAGATTGATATAATTTACAACTGTACGTGGAGATAACATAAAAAATTTCTTATCTATTAAAATTTTTTCGAAATATATGATAAACACGCATACAATGAAGAGAAAAAAAAAATATATACATATATACATGAAATTTCGTGAAATCTTTGATACATAATAATGTGATTAAGTAAGTATTATTATTATTTAGAAAATTTTAGATGAACATTTTTATTTTTCTAATAGACAGTTAATTATCCGTTAACAGTAGACTTGAAACATACTATCGTATGATACATCTTTCACGTGATAATTTTTCTTCGTAATAATGACATGTTTTATAATAAATGAGACCATGTAATATAAAATATTTATTAATCACTTTTAGAAATAATGTATCTCTAAATAATTTACTATTATAATGAGCTTTAAAAATTATAATATCGTAACAATTGTTACGCTTTTATTTAAACTATATAAATCTATATAAACTATAAACTATATAAATATTATTTTTATTTTTAATTGAATAGTTTTTGTACAATCAATAGATGGAATAAATAACTATTCAGACGACTATATATATATATACATATAAATGTGTATAATATTTTATTTATAATATTTTACCAATGTTGTAGTAATGATTGAATATCTGTATTTCAACAAGAATTTTATCGGATACTTTTACTCGAGATTTCAAGGATAAATAAAATGGATTAAATATAAGTAATGTCAATATAGAGCATTTAATAATTGTTTTATTAAAATAAAATTTTATTTAAAACTATTATCAAATAAAAAAAATCAACTTATTGGAAATTTTGTACGCGTTTATTTAGATGATATATATGTATAATTGTATAAAATTAAAAATTATCTTATTAATATATTATTTGTATGATGCTGATGATATAAAATATTTTTCAAAGAATATATATTCTAATTTGTATGTATTGCACAACGTTAAAATCAATGTATAATATACTAGAAATTCAAAATAAAACTTATAGATGGACTTTATTATTATTATTCGTATTACGATTTCATAAAGATAATTTTTCATAATTATTTGTAAACTTTTTGTAAAAGATTTTCTCTTAAATTTCAATCCAAAGTAATTAATTATGTAAATTTGAAGTGGTAAGAAAATTTTACATTACAAATATTTAATGGCAATTGATATTTTTACTTGGCCTACTGTCAACATTTTATTTCCATACGTATGTGATATAATAAAAGCCATTAAAATTTTTTTAATTAAATTAATTCTTAATAAATAAATGCTCGTATAGGCAAAAGAGGCATAGCAGTAAATGTATTCACTGATAATTAGAAATATTATATTATATTTATTTCATTAGTAATCATTGGTAATTGAAATTGTAACTGTAAAATGTTTTTATTTCAAATTATTACTATTTAAAATATTTAACAAATGTTTATAAACTTCCGTTGGGAGATTAAATGTTTGTTTAATTGGATTAAATTTTAAAGACTTTTGCGATCATAACTGACTTGAAAATTCCGAGCTACTCGTCTATATGTGTAACAGTAAAAATTTTATTGAGTGTCGAAATTTTAATTGCCTCGTTTATTTCGCTTTAAATATTTATGTTTGTTTCTCGAAATTTATGTCCCTAGCATTCGAACACATCAAAACATAATTTTAAGCCTTTCAAGTGCCACGGCAAGAGTATTTCTGCCATAGAAACGTCTATCACAAATCTGGCTCACCTCCAAAATAATAAATTGCCTCTTACACAAGACTTTTTACTGCTGTTTATTGTTGATGTTTTTACATTGACGAAGAGATAAATTTTGCCCTGCTTTACGACAATTTGCTTTAATTAAACGGATTATCGGAATTCATTGATATACTGCTTTCCAAATGCTTTCCCTTCGGATGATATTCAGAGGACTTGAAAATAACAGTGCTATTCTAAAAATATTTTACCGTTGAAGAGTGACAGGAATAAAAATAAACCGCGACATATACATATAGGATACATGTATCGAATTTTACACAATTGCAAACCGGTTACAAATAATAGTCAATTATTATTTCGGTACTCAGGCTACATCCAAGTACAGTTTGGTCCTATGCAACTTAATCGCACTGGCACTTTAATACTTTTCAGGTAGAGAGAATTATATCGCTATTAGACACAATTTTTACAATATTATTAAAATTTTTAGGAACTTTTATTTAATTTTATTAAAATTATTAGGAACTTTAATTTCGAATCGACGAATGACAACTTTCTTATTAATTTGACGTAAACGTAGTAAGAAGAAAAATGTTGTTCCGTCATTTTTTCGGTCGATCATAAAAACTCAATTTTTTCTATCTAAAAAGACATATAATTCGTGGGTTATTTTTACAAAAATGATATATAATGTGCAAACAAGTAAAAACACTTTTTTCCGAGTTGTAAAGCGTATTTATGATTTTCGATGGCAATCATATCACATGAGCGAATAGTTGCCGTATATTTCATCGGGTACAACTTCTTTTGAGATTTGAACCCAATAAACGTCATGATCGAGCCTCCGAGATCTCTTATTTGGCATCGAGATGCTACCAACGACATCACTCGAATCCACGCTTATTTGCTTTTGTCAACTGATCCCGAAGTAAACGACGTTCTTGGGAATCTCGACCTCGCAAACCTTTGAATTTATAAGATGTCAAGCGCGTAACAAGTACTTTAGAATTTTTTGCACACTCCTGTCCACGGACAAAGCGACTTGACAAAGTGAGAACCAAACTGAAATGTACTTCAAACTAAAGCTCATCCCGCTGTCTTATTCTAACGTATCTCTTTGAATAAAGTGACAGCAAATCGAGTTTTGCAAATTAGGATGGACATTTCACGTATTTTATTACATGTTTAGAATGCAAAACAAAAATAACGAGACGAGAACTTTGCGGCTACTGTTGCCTTGTCTACAAATTTTAATTTACAAGAGCTATTAATTTTAATATACAAAAGATTTAAAATGATCATTCTTTGTAAAAATATTTCAGCTGATTGTGAAAGTTACGTAAGAAATTTGTTTGACCAAAGAATTCGTTAAAGTGTCCTAAATTTGCATTCTCCTTCATCAATTATTTATTTGCGAGTACTGCAGGCTTATGATTTAGTTTATTAATAATAATTATATATGTTTCGTGTATTATTTGCTAAAACATTTTCTCTAATAACTTGAGCAGAGTACGAAAAGATCGAAAACTATCTGAGAAAATGTATCGTGTAAGGTAATGAAATATTTGCGAATTTCACGTAATTAATGAATATAGCTTTGAAAACGCTCTGCAAATGTAAATTGCCTTATAATTAAAGATTTTCTTAATTGAATCGTTATTATAACGTCATGTCGCGAAAAATAATAAAATAATGTATTGGGCCCTATTGAAAAAATTACATTTTTACTTTATACATTAAGAATTGTACATTAAGCCATAGTATTCATTGGAATTAATATTATATAATGGAAACAATAATAAAGATAATGATAAGCTTACAAGCAAATATCCTTTTAGACAATTTGAACGCGAGGATTAATAATTCTGCCTCAATAAGAGACAGCAAATATGTATTTTAAGTGTACAATCAAATTCGACAGCAAATTGATAAAATCTAAGATAACTCAATATCAATAATACAACACATTTTACGATGAATAGATAATAATGCGTATTCAAAAGATTTAGATTATTCATTTTATTCGTACCTTTTTTTTTTTTGAATTTATCGTATACTTGAGAAATCGTAATTTAGATTTCTTTTGGCATCGCGTAAGGTTCGAATATTTTTAGTTATCAGCGAATGTTCTTAAAGGAATCGGTGAAATTTTATCAATAAAATAATAATTAACTTTCAAAATTCTATTAAAGATACATACAATACTACTTGGAGCATTACAATTATATATTAATATAAAACTAAAATATAACTATTAAAATGTTACGCGTGCAGATACATTTCACATACGCTGCCTTTTATAATTCTAAAAATAATAAATGTCTAATAAATAAATGAAGAATTATGCAATCGAAAGGTTTTATCAGAATTATTCTCTTTATGCTAAGATAAGCAGTGTCTCTTACCTTCCTCTACAGTGTTTATGTAGTGAATATTTAACGAACGACTAAGTGTCAACTGTCACGTGACTTTTTTCAACAGAACTAATTGCGTTACAATAAGACCCTCGTAAATAATCATTCGAGAATATCCGATTCAATTGTTATTCGCAATACTTGCATCCAAGTTGCCGCATAAGATGCAATTTTAATACGTTGACGTGCCAAAAAGTAATCCTCCGAGATTTTCTCTTTAAGATACGATAAATCTCTCGCGTACGCACGAGAATACAATGGCGTGCAGAAATCGGAAAAAGGAAGTTCCCGAACGAATTTCATAAACAAACAGCGCCATCCTCGAAAAAACAAAAAACCACAACAAAAGTAACATATAAAATAAACTCGTGCACACGAGACTTTTGTAGTGCATCTCATTTATCGTATCGTCTTAGTCAGCTGATGCACTTTATGATCTATTAACCGTTAACAATATAAGCGAGGACTTACGAAAGAGACACAATGGAGATGGAGAGAATGCACGATGAGGAATCACCTACGTGAATTATACTTGACTATAACAGCACTAAAAGATAAATGAAAAATCAATTTATGCTTACGTAAAGGTTATGAACTAATTATTCGACTGATGTTGTGGCTGAAAGTGTGCATAAAATAGAGTTATATAAAATTAATTGAAATAGTAACTCGAGGCGTACTTTTTAAGTAAAATATAGCACAATTTAAAGTGATGGAGATGAAAAAATAATTTTTCAAATTACTGCTGCGAAGGAATATTTTTGCGACACGCTTGTGCATGTATGCACTTGTAATTCTTCCGTATAATAATAAATTCACAATAAATTCTTCTAATATTTTATTCGTCATGTTAAATAGTTTAGTTGAAATATATATAAATAAATATGGAATTTATTCCCGGCTTTCTAGTAAATAATTGGCTATCAATGTACATCATATACATATATATAGTAATTTTGCCCATTTAAGCCAAGTTGTCTACCTCAATAGAAGTAATTGTTGTATGTAAAAACTGTGTGCATCAGTGAGTTGTTTAAACAAAGATAATTTTGCCTCCTTTAGAAGTTATCTCCAATATTTATTGTCACGAGTGAATAGTTAAGTAATGTATGAAAAAAATTACGACCTGCTGTTATTGCAAAATAAAATAAAATTATTACTAAATCCTTGGCATAAAGCAGATTCATACGATTCCTATAAATTTGAAATCAGGTTTATTTAAATTAAATTAGCTTATTATTCGATTATTAAAATAACAATGAGCGATAATACTGTATTTCTCTAAAAATTCATATTACATAATAATGCGACAGTCAAATATTCTTTTCAAAAAGATTATATAATAACATCAAATTCAAGCACATGTCCGGATTATATCTTTTAAAGAAGAATACTAGAATACTAGAAGAGATTGTTATCATTCTAATTCTAATTAATATTCTAATTAACAATTTCGTTTGCCAAAAATAGCTCACCATTATTGCTAAACAGTTTGCTTCGCTTTCATTGTTCCATCCACCTATCGCACACTTTCAACGTCTCCACAATATGTGTGCCCTCTGACACATACAATATTCTTCATTCATCCTCATCCGGCAAAATATCGGAGACGACCGAATCCCATTGCGAATGTGCTCGCATTTCCAAAGACATTAGCCAAACACACGCAAGTTCTTCCCCCCACACACCCACCCCCCACCCCCTATTCCCCTCTCTATTATCTATTTATTATCTGCCTTTCGTTTTAAATTGTGCGCTTCCTCGACAAATATGGCATGGTTTGTGAATAATGCAGCCTCTTGGGGAGCAGAGCACGAAGAAAGAAAGAAAGAAAGGTAATTTGGAAAGACTGGAGATTTCATGAATTGGTCGTGTGTGCTTAAATTGGCTGAAATCTATTCCCCTAACACAATGTCCACGTGCAAACCAATAATAAGCAGTATGAGTAGTAGTTCCGAGGAAATATTTCGTCTAATGCGTTAGGGAATGTGACGTGGAATGTTATCTTATCATAATCATAGACTTTCTTTGCCGGTCTTAAAATTCATGACATCGTGGATCCACATTACCCGGAATTAATAATTATGAATTTCATTTCGTGAGATTATCGTACCCCGACTCAAATACATTACAAACATTTCCTACTCATTTCAATTGACTTACAAAAGAATTTAAATCATAGCTCAAGTCCACTTGACGGAACAATAACTAAATCCAAGTATCTCTCTCTCTCTCTCTCTCACGAAGTTTATATACTTAAAGAATGATCTTGGACTTCATATATATGTATATATATATATATATGGCGAGTAATTGCGCGAGATCACGTATCGTCCATAATCATTATTTATCTGGATAATGATCATCCTTGTGCTAGATGCACTGCACTCATCGAGGCAACTTATAATAATCGAGAGTGGATATGGATAAACTGTTTCTTAAAATGAGACGATGCCAAAGCCACTTTCGCCTTAATAGCAATTGTCCGCACCGCCACGGACTCGCTTTCTCATACTAATCATTACCCATTAATAGCTTATTATTACCGACATTATGCTCTATCTGGGCGGCGTTTCTCATGATGGAAAAGTCCACTTCTTCAAAGTGTGAACAACACGAGCAGAATACAAATGGGCTATACAATCATCAACAAAAAAACAAATTCATATATATATATGTATATACATGTATATACATGGATTTAAACATTTTGAACGATTTTTATGCCTTTTTAATTTCTACTAATTGAAAAATAAGGATTGATTTACTTCAGTTTTAAAATTACATTTAATCTCAATCTTCAATTTAAATTGAATTTACATTCAATAACAAATAAATTAATTTAAAATAAATAATTTATTTAATTTATAATATTTTATTAATTTATATACTTCAATCTATATTTCAGTGGCTAAACGGCAAGGAACCTTTTGACTAACATTACTCTTACGCTTAAATCTTTGATGACATTGAGTAAATGAAAAAATATTAAAATATTATTCGTTCAAATTAAAATAAAATATTATAAAAGTTTCTGTCGTTCAAAATTATATTATTATATATTTTACTCTCTCTCTCTCTCTCTTTCTCTCTCTCTCTGTGTGTGGTGTGTGTGTGTGTGTGTGTGTGTGTGTGCGCATGTGCGTGTGTGTGTGATGCATTATAGGAACGGGCACATTTAGTGAATTTAGTGAATTTAGTTTGTTTTTATTGACAAAAATTTGTGATTATATTCAGTTTTGAAGATACTAAACTGTATTTTAAAATTTTTTAATCTTGAAAAAAATGTCAAATTCATCGATCGAACAACACATTTCCTGCATAAATATTAAAGTTTCACTTTCAAAGTGATTTACATTTTATTATTAATTGCTAACTGTAATGTAGCTCGCATGGAAAAATAAACGTATTATAAAAGTTATTTGCATTGACAATTTGATGTGTAACTCCATTAAATAATAATCAGCCTATTACTTGAAATTATTATTAATATTATATTATTGGAATTATATATTATTGGAAATGATGTTCAAACGTGTAAAACTATTTTCAATGTCAAGAGAAATTTGTAACAAAAGTGATAGTCGTTGCAAATATTATTTTTTCAATTGAGGGGAGCTTCTCGATAATGGCTAATGGCTTAACTAGAATTTACCGATTAAACTTGAATTATTCGAGCCGGTAAATTATCCCTCATTCCCAATCACATAGAAGGTGACAAAGATGTGTAATATGTAAAATTCTGATCTCAAGTGTACGTGAATTTCACGTGAAAACCATACGCAAAGACAGTCTAAACGACAAACTATAATCAAGTATAAAAATGCAAGGTCTCGCGTATCTATGTCTTTTGTCGTGATCATTTAATCGTATTGCGCATAGATCGGCTACAAATTTGTAAATATTACTTGACGATACATAGCGTTTAATTCACCTCGCGTGCATCGATGCAAATTCCCTTTCCATGCTTTTGCGATACTTTGTACATTTTGTTGCTGCATTTTCGCTTTGTGCAACGCATCTTGCGATAAAAATACTGCAAGATCTCGCTAAACTCCGTGTTCCAAGGTCACGTCTGGCCATAATATATCGAGAAAATCAAAGTAATGCGTTAGAATTCCCAAGAAATTCATCTCCGAATCCTCGAATGAAGCGCAAAAGCCCAAACTCGTGACTTCCGACACGAGCTTCCCAATAGCTTCAAAATAATCAGCCTCGGCTCTCAATATTTATGATAAGGGAGCATTTGAGCATTCACTGCCTCGGTTAATAATGCAAGCTTCGTAGACTCAGATTAGACTCGCAAGTCTGAATTACGCGGCTTTCGTTTGCCTCGCAGTCATCGCACTTTGGTCGTAGCGCCAATGCATGTGGGGGGAGAAATGTTTTTTTTTCCTTTTCTTCTTTTTCTTTTTGTTCGCGGTTAGAGTGGCTGCCAGTAGTAAATAATTACAACTGAGCGACGTTAACGCACTCAGGAGCGAGAACCTGATAATACCAGCGCGAGCTGGTAAAGAAAAATTATTTTTATTCCCATTTATCGTGCATTTGTTTATAGTATGAGTAAAGTATTTTCATAAATCCGTAACTACCTCGTGTGTAACAATATTTCGTTTAAACACTTTTATCGCTATCATTCGCAAATATTATTACATTCGAACGAAATAAATATAAAGTTGCATTGATTTTTCTTATTTTAGAGGCACAACTTTTTTTTTACAATTACAGTGCGAGTTCAATTTTATGCTCCCGAAACGAAATTCTCGGGGATTTCACTCGAACAGTATTATTTATTGAATCTCGATATTGTGGAAAACTCTGGCAGCTCATAGTTATCCAATGCTTCTTGCTTTTTTTTTCTTTCTTACTTGTTCGCAAAAGCGATCGTTACTCGTGCCATTAACCATTATTATTAATAGTTAATAGTTGTTAGATTAATTCGGATCGTTAATGAGTATTGGGACACGTGATTACGACAGAGCGCACATTAAAATACAATATAAATTTTATAATTGCTTAATTGGAAGCGTATAATTATTTGTAAATTGACGTACTAAGAAACGCCATTAATTCCCAGTGCGCACGCGGGAATTCTAATATGGCGAATGAAAAGTTTATTCCTAAACGTAACAAGTCCATTTGACGTGTGTGACATTAAAAAAACTTCTGTGGAGCTATAATCTTGGTGATTTTTAATTTCTAATTTTAATTCCGAGTATATTAAAAGCGGCAAATTAAATGAAAATGAAAAACCTCGGCTATTATGATCTCAATGATAATAAATTTAATTGGTCAGTTAATCAAACAGATTTGCCATAAAGTAAAAACGAATGGCAATTGATTTTTGTAAATAAGGCGAGTTTATTAAGAAATATTATCATAATTTATTTTATCTCTTCCTTCATTTAAATACTAACGATTCCGTTGAGGTTTTTTCGTGCATCTAAAGAAACATTTACATCACGCCATATTAAAAAAATACAAAATCATCGCGATCAATGATGCCAGCAAATATTTTTTCAAAGTTACAATGTGCAGAGCAGACCGCTTAAACAGAAATTAATCTTAAATGCAAGTTCTTGAATTTTATTTGACTCAATAATATAAGACCGAATGAAGATTCGTGATTTTTAGGATAAATTATTTGACTTGAAAATAGAATGGAATAAGGCTGCTACTGAATTTACAAATAAATCATTTTTAGTTTCATATCTATCGCTCAAAGAATAATTTTCATTTATTAATTCGTGCTTGTTCGTGAAAGTAAATATTAAATGTTGATACTGTATATTTGTAACTATTTATTAGTATATTCATTAGTATTTATGTTATAGGGGGGGAAACTAGAAAAGAAATGTTGTAATAAATGTTGCGATGCAGAAGCTGAATTTTTGTAAAATATCTCAAATATGCTGTCCATTTTAATATTTAAAGAAAGTTTATAGTAATGGATGTGGTAAAGAATGTAATAGTTTTTGAACGAATGAATTTCGTAATTTTACACTAATAATGGTAATAATTGTACAGAGTTGCACAACTTGATTGGTTAATGTAATATTCTCTAATATCTTGTTAATACTATTATTCTTTAGTTTTTTAGGACTATTACACTATTAGTTTTGAGCACTATTAGAAATTATTGGTTATTATTACTATTAGCATTATTAGCTTTTACGATATTCTATTTCCAAAAAAAAAAAAAACTGAGAATATTTTATTGGTTAAATCATTTATTTAATTGTAATGGTAAAATTTACGAAAATATTATTTAAATAATTAAACGATTATTAAATTGAAAAAGAAAATAAGTTAATTCCCACAAAAATTATTATTAATTTTAATAATTCGCGATAAAGCGTTTCTAATAAATAACTTAAATCAAATCTATTTTATTTTTCTTAAATGTCAGTTGAGAGAAACTGTAATCATATCTGTTGACATGAAAATTTTTTATCTTTATCAATGCACAAAGCGCTTTAAAATTAATTTCTTCAATTAGTCAGACTTCCGCTCGATATTGCATATAAACTTTCACTCTCTCTCTCATAATATTGATTGTATTATTTTTCTCTAATTTAGTGATATTTCTTGTGCTAAAATGGTACACGACAAGAAACTTATTAATCCATTATGATGTTAATGCAGCTAAAAATATTAAAAACTACAAATTTATAATTTGGCGCAGTGAATTAATTTCACGTACAAATCCCTATTAATATGAGAGATAATTCATATTTCATTATATCTAATTAAAATTCATTTATTTGCACGGCTTCTTGCAATATTCTGCAAGTATCAATAATATAATAAATTTCAACATCTATACAAACAAGTCATTAATATATATATATTTCGTTTGATTACGATAAACATTAGCATATTATTAACTTCTCTTGTTATATTTGCATTGGAATATCTTCTTTTTCCGTGAAATGGCGTTTTCTCGTTGTACTTGCGATTTCATGAAATCATTTCAGTACATCGGTGCTCATTATTATTTAATTTATCCGAGTGAAAAAGTTTTCAAAAATTTAATCAATTGAAATACATGGCCATTTTTGTTTGGCAAATCATTGATATTTAATTTGGGTTTTGCCGCCCAAACTCAACATTACGAGTACAGAAACAATATGCGCTTTTAGTATTCGTAGCGTAAGAGAAGAAAAATTGTTTTTCAAAAATTAATCTTTTAGTTAAGAAGCCTATCCTCGTGTACTATTATTTAAAAAAATAAATGGAAATATTATACTTAAATATGGCTGGAGATAAGATTTTTATTAAAAACTAGATATATACTTTCCATTCTATTGGAATTACAAATTATCTTTTTATATTACAAATTAGAATGCGTTTTATCGCAAATGTATAATTGCTATTGTTTAAGAATATTTATTCATCCCGTTTGAAAGTAGGTGTAATTGACGATAATACTGAAAGTGATAACAATAAACTAATAAACAAGACAGCGTAATAATATATTATTATTATATATTATTGTTATTTGAGTTAAAAAGCATCGTTATTGCAAATTAAATTGTATATTCGAGAGCTTATATTGATAGAGAAAATTAATGATCTCGGTTGATTCACTTTCAATTGATAATAAATATTGTAAAACCTGACACACATATTTTCCGCGGCGTTTTAACTTCGGATTTAGCAAATAGAAATGTTTTGTCCCTCTATTCCTGTTAAATTAATATAACATTAGAAATTCAGGAAATAACACATTAAATAAGTATATCATTATATAATGATATTACATAAAGGAATTCCAGCATTACGATTCTCAAGATAAAGTTTCAAAAGAAAAAAAAATTAGAAAATAATGTAAATTATATTATAATTCTCCACTCTCTTTGAACCTTTGCGTAAAGCTTTGTAAAAAATACTCTACGCGAGCTATAAAAAAAAAATTATCATTTACTCTAGTGGAAGTTGTAAGTTCATTTATAAGAGAAGTTGCAAGCTATATAAAAAAAGAAATTAATTATAGATTAGAAATCATTTGCTAAATCTTATTGCAATTGCGCACATACGCACGTGATTGTAATGCGGCTATTTTACATGAAAAAAAAAAAACTGGAATATTCTCTCTCTGCGTCTCTCTCTCTCTCTCTCTGCGTCTCTCTCTCTCTCTCTCTAATTTCTTTCTCTTTCTTCCTCTTTAATTTATATTCAATCTTATTCCTTCTCTTTCACTCTCATTCTTTAATTTGTCTCTATCCATCTATCGATCTCTAATTGCTCTCTCCCAGTCTCTCCCAGTCTCTCTCTCCCAGTCTCTCTGTCTCTATCTGTCCTTTCTTTTCTTCGCATCGTTCGCCAGTCACTTGTTGATAACGACATAATCGTCTCGAATCCGTAGCGATAAGTCCATATAAAAGAAGAAGATTCGAAGCGTCAACTCTAGTGTTAATAGTGCTCGGCACTTGCATTGCATCAACTAATGTTCAATCAATTGTTACGCTCACTGTAACGACGACACGTACTTATTATGAGATCAGTGGGCTGGTGAAAAAAGTTTAAATCAGTTTATATCGCAGTTATAATTGGCTGAGTTTCAAAGTTTTATCAGCTCGTGCATTTCAAGAAAGTGAGAGTTTGACTTTTCAAATGTGTTTGGAATATCGGAGTCTCAGTGCATTGTGAAAAGAAAAGACTCGAGGCATAATTATATAAAATGCATAAAGTTACTGGCACATTGAGAATTTTTTAAGACTATTATGCGTAAACTGTAGTTGCCTCGAATTCCATTGGTGATAAATATAATAGGGAATATACAATTAACAATAGCACATTGGAATCTCGCGATCTGCTCAGTTTGATCGAATGTCCTATTGATGACAAAAAAAAAACAACAACAAACAAGCAAAAACTTAATAAAGACATAGAACTGAAATATACACTCGAGTATGTGAATTGTGATAGTTTTAAAGGATTTGAGATGACAAGGGAGCTGAAATAAATTTCTGTAATTCACTTATTTGCACGCTGCTGCTGCTGCACGATGTAGTGAGATACGAATAAACTTCAATACAATAAACACATTGAATAATGAATGCACAAACGTTCGGCACACGATAACACGATAGCTCGCGACGATGAATCGAATTGTCTGATAATAGCTGGAAGAAATGAAAAGTTTCGCTATTGAAGAGCTAAACGTACAATAACCCGTTCGGCCATTAGACCTTGGATTAAGTCGAGAGCGTCATTAGAGTTTTGAGGGGTGGGGGTGAGCGAGCAAGAGCAAATTTCGGTCTTTTCGGGCAAGCCATTAGTGCTGGAGTGGATGGAGTGAGCGGGTGTAGGGGGAAAGCTTGCCGGAAGCGAGAGGTTCCTGCCAAGAAAGGAAGAGGAGGAGAGAGGACCGGCTTATCGCTAAAAGAGCGAGAGTGAGGGAGATCGGGTGTGCGTGTGCGGGGGGTGGGGGTCGGTGGTGGTGGT
>JAPYYT010000444.1:0-50831 GCA_030522565.1 Ceratosolen corneri
GCAACGACCTCATTGGGCATTGGCATGGCTTTCTTGTCGCTGCGCCGCCACGGCTATCCCCAGGCTTTTCTTAACCGAGCTAACAACCGGAGGAGCTTAGGCCTACGTCGGCGATCGATCGATCGCCAAACCCCTGCCTAGATCGTCGCAAATGGGGCTGGGAAGCCTTAGCTCGGCTCTGGCTCGCAGCCCTCGTCGATACCTGAGCATAAAGGGGGATCGTGACACGTGATCTGCTGGCGCGTCGCCGAGGAGCTCGTCATCCGCATGCTCTTGTAGGGGGGGCAGACGTGCTTAGGGCACTCGATAGATGCCGTAATACACGCCGTGGGAGCGATAAATCGAAACGTCACGTAGAGGAGGCGCGCCTCTTCCCTCTCGACTCGAGGTCACGGGTGCGCGCGCACGTCTCCCGCTGCCTTGGACGCGAATCGGGCGTGCGGGGCGCATGCGCCGGCGCCATGCGACTGCCCTGCCGGTAAGAAAGGCAATTTCCCGAAAACTTAATGTGCGACTTAATGTGCACTAATTCGATACTTGGCTAACGAGAATGTCGTTATTTTCGGTGGCTCGTGAGCGAATTGATGCCGATTATCGGCGTCGAAGAGTCGATTGGCGAGATATTGTAAGAATCGGCGAGTTTAATGAGGCTCGGTCGATAAATCAGTCGGCGATTAGAAAATGAGCGAGCGAAAGGGTTTAAAGGTCTTTCGAGAAAGCTCATTTATCGATCGTGTAATTTAAATAATTATGGATAATATATAATTGTACAATTATATAGAGAGCAATTAGTTTATCAAATCTGCTAGGTTGCAGCGATGAAGATGAATGTACAGGTGTACATTTTTCAATAAGCATTCTTCATCGATGCTCTTCGTCAAAATAACATCTCTCCGAGGTCCCCGAGAAAAAACTGTACATTTTACTTTTATTTTAAAACTTATAGAAAGTCATACGCTGTTACCTTCGAATGCTGGTTTTTTGAAATCTTTAGTTTCTTCAACCTATTTCTAAGCACAGCTTCTTATAAGCGTAATAGCAATGTAGATTATTAAGAAAAGTAGAGCTTTAGAAACTTTAAAGAGATTTGTAAGTTACTGAAAGTGAAGGAACCGTAAGGTTTCACAAAACAAAAGTATACCAACCTTACAATTGCCTAGCTTACATTTAATAAATGGTCGTTACATTTGACAGACATTTTCGATAATTATGGCTCTGTGAGAAGACTGATCTATCATGAGTAACGAGTCATCTGAATTTGAATTGCCTTTCTGAAAATATATTTTTTTAGATTCTAATGCCTCTTTTAGAATATCATATAATTGTTAGTAAAAATAATTTGTTTATTGTTTACCCTCGTTTTTTATTCGTAACGGAATTTATTTCCTGGTTGATTATTTATTATTCTTTTGCGAACAGACATATATGTATAAGTGGATGCTTATAGACTGAATTAGCATCGTTCATCATCTTGTTATCTTATTAAGAATTATAATCTGTATACACTTATGTTACTTTTATAGTATTACTTTTTTTTATAATAAAGTTTTTATATGAAAGTGAACTGCGTGCAGAATTATACATTTAAATTCGATATAATGTATTAAAGCACAGTCTTATAGAATCCAAGTAATCCCAGCTAAATAAAAAAAATATCCAAGATCGGAAGTTTCGCATCGCTGATTTAATCAGTGTCACGCAGTTTCAATTTATTCAATTTTTTTGTCCAAACATTCAAATACAGAAATTATATGGTTAAACGATGCTAATTAGTTTTCCTGGCTAATTGTAAGTCACAAATATATATGAGGAGATGCAACCATTAATAATAGATACAACTCCAATATCTTAAATTAACTTTGTCATACTTTTCCATATCGAGCGGCAATTATATTATAAGTAGCTCTAATTTAATTAACTAATGTAGAATTGCTCAAGCAGCTACAATATTTATCAAAACTAAGACGTTCTGTACCTGAAGAGACGCCGAAACTTTATGACAACTTTGTTCTTGGAGCTAAAGATTCGAGTGAAACAGATTATTTATAAAGTTACGAGGAATATCCCTTCAATAAACCTAAAATGACATTAAAAATTACATTCTTCCTTCGAATTTAAGTATTTAAATTAAACGAAATTTACTATTTACATATTAAGCGCATTATATCTAATAATACAAGTAGCAAAAGTAAAATTTTTTTTCTAAAAATTCTAATATTTTGGCTTAAATAATTAATATTGAATATCCCAGAATAGGATTCGAATTTCGGTTCTGTTGGGTTGCTAACTCAGTAAATTGACTCACTACTCTATCATCAAACATACTATTTAATAGTATTTCACACTATTATAAATGGGATTTTTCACACAATAACACTTTCTTCTAACCATTTAAAATTTTTGAAAAATTTCTTTCAATATAATCTTGAATTACTGTAATGACTTAAACAGCCCTAAAAGATAATATTAAAATAATATTAAAGGAAAATCGTACATTATTAAAATAGATGATGCATTTCGAAAAATTCCATGGCTTTGGAAGATACGTATGTATATATATATATCTACATTATAACAGTTATATTATATTTAACAATTTATATTTATATTTTATTGCTTATGTAAGAAAATATATATATCTTAAGTAAATTTACGCGCAATTCTTATAACCTGCTGACGCTATATATTTTAATATATCATACGCAATTAAATTATACAAAATAATGGATGCAAAATACTTCTTTATCTAATAAAATTTATGCTAAAATTGACCTTCGTTATAACAAGTAAACAATTCAATGAGTGCTCCGTTTCAAGTTTAACGCTCAGCTTAATAATAATTAAAGAATTGATTTCATGATCGTGACAAATCATTAAAATTCATTAGCTCAATATAATGCCGCCTTCTCCATATTATAAAAAGATACGTAGTCATTCGTCTCATTTAAAACGATTTTTTCTTTCACTAATTAACTGCACGATTTACATATGTTGATGGCATTGTTAATACTATATGTTAAGAATAGCAAGGGTACAATAGGAATATTCAAGCGATGTTTTCATTCTGCAACGTGACGCTTAAATCATCAATTTCCCCATACACACATTTTTCCAATGCGCAACAACATTACTTTATTGGCTTATTTATAAGAGCATATAAGAGCATTTAATTCCAGTTGTATATTTAATCAATTCGTACTTTATACCGCATTATTAAGCGGAATTCTTTCTTATATTTGTAAAAATTATCGGATTGAAGTGCCGACTTTGGTATATCAAAATTTCATTATGAAATCAAGCAATTGAAATATATATTTTATACGTTACGAATTAATTGATCATTGAACGATAAAATAAATTGTTTAAAAAAACATTTTTCCTAAATCGATTCCTAGACGATATCGTTTTAAATTGTTAAAAAAAAAATATGTATTATAATTGAAATAAATAATTAAAATAAAATACTAATATAGCGTATGTGTTACCGACATACTAATAATAATAATAAATAGTTATAATTCTAATATCAAAATTTTTTTGCATTAGATACTTTCATTAACAATTGTCAAACGGTGTTTCCTTAAAGTCCAAGAAGTTTTCCAATGTTCTAACATTAAATCGATTTGCAACAAATGAGCACAACTTGTACATATAAAAATAATCGATTTCTATCATCGCTAGAAATGTTTTGCAATTTACCAATATTTATAAATATTTATTACATATCGCAAGCTAAATAATAAAATAGGCAATTACTGCTAGAAAGGTTAAGTGTTTATTTTTTAACATTGACTTTTTATATTAAGGGTTTACAAAATGCCTGTGCTAGTAGCCTATGTAATTAATAATTATTCATAATTAAATTATTGAAAGTTGATATTCTAATTACACACTTTACTGACGTACGATAATATCTATTGATTACGATAACACACATTAATTACTTCAAATGCCCGATTTTCTTTGTTATTACAAATGTGTATTCAAATCATTTAATCTCGAAATTTTTAAGAAATCTTGATTTAATCATATTTCACTCTTCATAGTCTTTAATTAATAAATTATTTAATACAATTGGAACAATTGGAGTTTGCTTTCAATTAAAGAGGCTTCAGAATTCATTATTATATTTTTAAATATTTTGTTATTGGATTCCAATAATATAAAAATTTGTGCCACTTGAATGGTCGAATGTCGTATGTATGAAAAACATGGAATTAGAAAAATATCTCTTTCTCTGCCGATAGTTTGTAAATATGCAAACTGAAAACCGTATCTAACCATTTACACAATTTTAAGCATTCAATCAATTACAACAAACATTAGTTCTTTCGGCAAATTTAATAATTCAAAATTTTAGAAGATAATTTATAAAATATTTCTGCCCTTACTACACACACACCCACACGCACATATATATATATATATATATATATATACATATACACAACGAATCTTTTTTTAATAATGATTTTGTGTGCTTATAAAGGAGCCAAAAAGTTCATAAAATTAAAATTTGAATTTCATATATCAGACAAAATACCTATTGTGTAACGCAATCTTAGTACAAATATTTTATGATTTTTTAAATAAAAGAGAATTAATGAAATGCACGCAGGAGAAGTCGGAAAAAAGGTTTTCACCGTGTTTCATTTCATCTCTAATCGAACATCTAAGAAACTTCATGCGACTACTTCTTCGAGAGTCATAAAAAAAATTTAGAGAACGTATACCGTGAATTATATTATTCTACAATTATGAATAAATTGCATTTAAAATAAACAAAATTACGATGTTCAATCGTTTTTATTTTCTAATAAAGGGTATAATTATTAAAAGAAAATACCACTATTCAATCCACTTCTCTATAATTTGTATATTGAAACAGCATTTTGTTAGACATTAAATTAATTTTGGTATTAAACGTAGTCAAATATTTTATACTTTTTAAATGAAAAAAAGCTTAAACTCATTTGTAATTTCATATTATTCGCTTAATTATTATTTCCTGTAATAGGTAACGATTATGTCCGTAGAATTATGAAATTCACGTTTATATGAAAATAAAAATAATGAAGAAATTTGTACGTAATTCGTATATGATACTCGACATTCGTTTACTTATAATGTTATTTTATAATATAATGATATACGCAATAATGCTTTTTTGGTAATATTGTATATCATATATCGATATTTATAAAACTTATGCGTACTTTAAAGTTAAACTTTATTTACCAATCGATACTTACTCTTGCTATTTATAAAATAAAATATTCTTTTCTTTATCGTTAATATCCAATATTTTAATAAAATTGCACGTATAATATATTTGTTTTACATTTTTAATTCTATTTTTTGTCAAGTTGTGAGTCTTGAATATTGATTTCAAAAACTGAGTTAATTGTTGGAATTATAATTTCATATTTTTTTAACATTATCATTGAAAAAATGTTAACACTGGAATTAATTTAAATGCTTTCAGAATTAAAATGGCATGGAGATCGATAAATACTTTTTCATACAAATTTTTATACAAATTCAAGTGAATCAGAAAAAAAGCAAATGATTTTCATCATCCAAGCGAATTTGGTATTTTTGAAGTTGATTTTAGTCCATTTGAAATATAACAGAAAATTAGATGATAAATACAAAAGCTCCTGACGCTAAAACGAGAGATTAATCATAACAGTTTATTAATGTATTATTCGTCTATTACCTCTCATTAAACATTATTCATAAAGCAGGAAAAATTCTATCGTCTCTATTACTTTCTAATTGGCTCTAACACTTATCTAATCGGTGCACATGGAAAATAAGAGAGAATAAGAGAGAGAGAGAGAGAGAGAAAAGCAGAAAATCCTTCATGAATCTTTGCTTGTGCAATCCTTCCCTTTAAATTAATAATTTCAAAAAGTGATCAAACAGACTTCAGGTACCAGAATAATTAATTAAACATTTTACAAAGAAAAGATAAAAGAAACGAGGAAAATTTAATTTGAGAAAAAATAATCGTCTTGAGCAAATTAAAAAAAAAAAAAAAAAAAAAAAATTTAAATGAAAATTTCCAAAAACAAATTAAATAGATAATTATAATACCGGATCAATTGCTGTATAATACCAAAGACACGAAGCTAATACTAATTTTAATATTAACAAGATAAAACAATTGATTTTATTTTATGTTTTTCATTTTTTACGAAGAAAAATTAAATTATTTTTTTTCTTTCTTTTCTTTTTCTTTTACTAGTTTGTTTTGTATGTCGAGTTGCCATTTAAATAATATTTCAACATATGTTCCACGCGTTTATTCAATAATTTTAATACAAATTTATGTATTAAATCTACGCCTTTCAAACTTTATTGATATACCAAAGAAATATCATTTCATGCCAACTAGAAATGCAAAACTCCACTTACCCTGATAAAACATTCAAACTCAATTTAATTTATGAGTTTTAATATCGCACGTTCAAACATTACCTCGAACTTACTACACATTAGATTTATGCTTCGAAAGAATATTATTGCTCGCACATTCGCGAGCTCGTGCACCAACATCAACAGCCACACACATAACCTGCCGACGTACATAAAATTATTTACATAATACTCCGAACTTTGTGGCTGCTTGTTTGTTAAAGATTGGCATACATTTGGCATAAGTAATTTAATCAAAGCGAAGGCAAATCTTCGCGCCGATAAGTATGCATAAGCATGTATGCAATACAATGTTTACATTGTAAGAGTGACTCTAATGTCTGTCCGCTCAGGCAGGATTTTCGAAGAATTTTTGCGCTAAAAAGCACGAGGCCCTCCTTCTACGACCGGGCAACTCGATAAATACAAACAGTCATTCGGTTCGCCGCATAAAAACCCGTCCTAATACATCGCGATAGAAACACTTGTACAGTTATCTTCTACTGTGCACTCGTGTGCGCGGCTTATCTCGCGCCACATTACAAACACATTCAAAGATTCAATGCCCGGGCTTACGTAACGCGACGGCCGGGCGAAATAGTTGCCCACCTCCCTGCGAGCAATTTCACAATAATGACTACGAGGCCACACTTAATAAAGCATTTCCAATCGGCAAGCGCATAATATTAATTCCCCAGGATAGAAGTTATTAAAAATGTAAAAGAAAATGCTTGCGAGCGTGGCGCCGATCTACCGTCCTTCTCTCTCGGACATTCCCTTCTCTTTGGGGGGTCACGTGAGCGAGTCACGCGTATTACGGAAAAGGTCCGAGAGAGAAGTTTTCTCGGCGTGCTTCGCTTTCTCTCCATGAACGTCGAAGGAATAGCTCCGCTCAATATCGCTCCGCAACCAGAGTCGTCAAGATGAGTTATTAGTCGCGAAACGCTTGCACGCACAAGTGTGCCATCACAATCAGCGATCATGACGTGAGTATTGCCAATTATTTGCACCTAATCAGCGTAGGTAGGGAAGCGAGCGAGCGATCGGCCGTTTTCGGCTAACTCGTGTCCGCAAGTAAAGGCTCGGCCACCATTTTGTGTGACTCACGCTCGACGCGCTGCAGCTCAACGCAGACTCGGTTTTCACATCCCACCCCACCTCACCTCACCTCACCCTACCTCCCCACCGCCCCGCGCCACGTTCGTAAATCCCGTCCCGCCCCTAACCCTGGCCCCCTCCCCCCTACGATCCCGTCACCGTCAACCGAATTTATAATGCGAAAATCCGAGCAATCTTTTTGAAAATGACGATTCCGTCGTCCTACTGTATGTACTTTTCCTTATTAACAGAGAAAGCATTGGCCTGGCTTTCGGACATTTTTGTAGCCGATTATGGCGTCATTAGCAACTATTGCGTCATTACGTTTCACAAGAATAATGCCAGCATTTTTCCTTTTTTTTTTCATAAAATTTACAATAATCCCCATCGACAAACAATGTTTACCAGCTTCGTTCGAGGAATTGCGAGATTTTCCTTCTCGAGAAATTTACGAATAACATAGGCCGATCGCTCATCACCGTCAACCCCGCCAATTGCAATTATTCTCTTCTTTAAATAACAATTAAACATCTGTTGGAAATTTGATAATGTGATTGTTTAATTAATGCGGAGCAGATGCAGTTAAAATACAGTAAAACGTATTATCTGTGCGCATAAATTTAATAGTAGTAAAAGCTAAAGAGAATTGTGTCAAAGTATGCTTGCAATATAAATTGCAACAGATTTTTAAATTCTGGCGATGTAAGAAATGTTTAATTGTTTTGTAACAACCCAATGAAATATATGCATTGTAATTATGTCTAGCAAGACTAGATTTGCCATTGAAATATTTACAATCTTTTGTTATTTGAAAGTAATCGCATTTAAAGTCGATAGGACTCTCATCGAAACCATATGTTAAACAATAATTTGATTAATAAACAATTTTAATTCTCTGTAATTATTATCGAATTTGTTTGTGCATTAGTTAACTAATAACTTTGCGTTTGAATATCTTAGGGCCACCATGGCGCCCTATACCAGCTACGTCGCTTTGTCGACCAACTATTCAAATAGAATTTCAATACACCTGAATTGGATATCAGTGAGCGAACATGTCATCAGATCAAGAGACAACAATTATGTGGAAGGTGGAACCTGTGTCCCCTAGTGGGACACCACCGCTTGACGTTGACGAAGAATGGCTATGTTTCGACGAAAAACCTGCGGTATTCGAGGGTACTGGCGAAGCCGCCGTGCTCTTCGAGGAACAACTTACACGTGCACAAGTCGCTTCAAAATTCTTAGAAGAGTTAGAACTAAAGAACTGGATTAAAGAAGGTAAGTTTTATCGTTTTACTTGTAAAAAAAGTCTTATTTCGAACGACTAAAATTAAGGAGGCGAATTTTTCAACTATACATTCTCCAATAATAAGTATTAAAATTCTGAATTCTTTAGAAAAAGATGTCACCTATTTTCATTTGCTAGCAAATACTTTTATGTTTGATTTAAAACATCGACTTTTCTTTACAGTCATTCATATAGGAGTGATAAGCATTTTATTAAATATTTCAATTTTGTATAAAGTTTTCTGACATTTTAGATATTTTATTTTGCAGTCTGATAATTTTGGAAAAATAAACAAAATTCAAAGTTATCTTCTTCTGATTGATGAATCATTATCTGCAGATTTGGACATAATTCAGATTTATTTCAATTACCATTAAATCATAGTGTCTGACCAGTTATTTGGGATTGTCTCTGTACAGTTAGTACGAGTGACCTGAAATAGAATGAAAGTTTCTCTAAAGCAACCAATAAATAACAATTTAGAAATCCAGCTGTCTTAGTAGGTGGCGTATAAGCTTGCTGGTTGTTTTAAATATTGCGTTGCATATGAATAGACTCTATCTGAGCTAATGGACGTGCTATTTATATAAACATTTACTAGCTGAAAATAATGTTTGTTTTTTAACAAGTTCAGGAAATATTGTAAATGATAGATTATACACCATAGTAATGCAATGCCGTGTCAGTAAGAAGGAGCAAGGACTTAGCAAAAGTTTCTTTAACGATTAACCTCGTGTACGTGCACTTATTATGATATATGAACTAGTTTACCTTGTTGAATTATTTATTGCAGCTTACAGCTATTACCATATACGCGAAAAGCTTTGTATTTATAATTTATCTTACATCTCTTTCTCTCTCTCTCTCGATCAATGATATTTTTGTTATAAAATCAAATTAAACACTCGTTGACGAAGACACAATATTTCATAAACTGTATATAATACTCCAAAAAATTTCCAAGCAAAGCTGAGCAACGTTTCCCTCCGTGAAGCCTTGTGTGCAACTTATACTTAAGCATATTGATTATTGTCAGATTTTACTTACGAGACGCTCATATTTATGAAAACATGTCCATCTTGTGTAACTAGGCTCATCAATACTCCAAAAGTCTAAGATCGCACTTTGATTATTCTTAGAGAAATTTTAGAGAATAGAAAGCGCTAATTGAATTCAAATAAATATAAGTCATCTTGACAAACTAATCAGACGGCAAGTAAAGAGTGAGAAGTATAAGACGAGAGTAAGGGGAGCAGGCTCCCCTTGATAATACAAAAGGCCAAAGAATTTTTGTAATTTACCAACCTTGCGAAGGAGTTATGTTACGTACTTCATCTTCACGGTATCTTATCAATTGCGCCCGGATTTGTTGCTTTTGATTGATCAAGCAAGTGCAAACACGTAAGGATTGTCGTAATAATGGCCCATTATAATGCCTTATCAATCGTTTACTTGAAACCCGTTGGCCCAAGATAATTCGGGCCTGCTCGTGGGAGGGGTGGAAGGAAAGAAGAGTCGTCGAGGGTGGCAGGAAGGGAGCCCACGTGCAATAAGGACCAAGAGAACGGCAAGGAGTCGCCCGCGGTGTCCCAGTCTCTTCCACCTTCGTCGACTCGTTAGACTCGCATCGCCGGCCCCGCTAATCCGACAATTTCACGGATACAGGCAAAACACAGTGTTGCGTAAGCAGTGGTGGCGGGTCTCTTATCGGGCGTTTGACCTTTCGCTTTGGACCAGATGCGGCGGGGTGGTCGACCACCCGCGGAAGCTCGGGGAAGGCCGCGGCCCAACCACGCGCTCTCCGCAGCATCAAAACAACGGCGAATTAAATGCCAGGGAGGAGGGAGGAGGAGGTAAGGCGCGTGGAAACCTCCCGATAAGTTGCCGCACCGAGATGAAGTCGCTGCACCTTTTCGACTCTCCGCGGGGCCGCGACGTTAGCGCGCCCAAGAAGAGTACGTCGGTCCAGTTGACAGAGAGAGACAAAGAGGGACGAGGAAAACAGTAGGAGGAGAGTGGGACAAACTGGTTAACCTCTATCCAGGGAGTGACGAAGAGATAGCAGCACGCGGCGCTGGAGTAGGAGGCAGTCTCGAAGATAAGCTGCTCTCGGCCGCGGCAGCCTCGTCGCCGGCGATTCAGTCGCTCCCCGAACGCTCCCGCCAACGGACTCTCGCGCACTCCAACCTCCCGAGCCCTCGCTCAACGCCGCGTCCCGTCACCTCTCGCGTCACCTCGCCTCAATTCGCTGCGCCAAGCCTCCTCCGTTGCGTTACGTCCTCTCTCTCTCGGCCCCCGACTCGAGCCCCGTCCAGCTCCTCGAGGAAGGACCTCGCGCACCTTCGCCCGAAGTCGAGTGTTCGGCTGCTCGGATCGCCCCCGTGATACTGGCAGCGTCGAGAGGAGTCGCGCTCCAGCTGCCCGCCGATAGCAGCAGTCCCATCCCGAGCGGCGGGCCCGCGAGCTTCGAGGACAACATCAGCAGCAGCGGCACCAGGCCACAGCCAGCGTCTCCATGTTGGAGCGTGCTAATGTTATATAATAGCATGCAGTTCGCATATCGCTACACGTGGAACAAAGAGATTATCGTCAACTCACAAAAGCTCGTGAAGAGACGCTGAGGTAGAAGGGCCGAGGCCAGCACCCCGTCCACCCGTTCCCCGCCCCTCATCCAACTCCCGAGTAACCGCGCAAAAAGAGCGGCCACCAACGCCATCGTCAACAGCGACGACACCACCAACACCAACACCAAGACCACCACCAGCAACACCAACACCAAGACCAACACCACCACCAACACCAACACCAAGACCAACACCACCAATACCAACACCACAACCGCCAACTACGACAAAGGTAGCATCAGCAGCATTAGCAGCAGCAGCAACAGCGGCATCACGAAGACAAGGAAGTCGACGAGTGGGTTTTGGTGCGAATAGCGAGCGCGCCGAACTTATCATGGCCACTATGTGCTACAACGGTATGACGATGATTCACGATTAAAGCGACCTGCTGCGAACGAGACGCTGGCACGTGCCTTTGAGCTATTATGCCGCGAGTATTGGCCAGCCCAATAATACCCATATTACGGCCATCTCCTTGCACTTTATATGCCGTCGAACGAGGAAAAACGTGCGCGAGATGCGCATCTCGAGCTTCCGACTCTTCAAAGTCTGCCGATGTGCATGCCAAGGGCTATGCCACGAAGGAGCAAATTAAAGCGACGCCTCCGTCCCATTATGATAATCACGAGCCATGAATAATTGGCAATGCAGGAGATCCTTTATTAACAAGCTGCGCCCGCCTCGCTCGATACGCAATCGATCGCTCTCTCTCTCTTCATAACGATTGCGCCTTCCTCGGATTGCATTCCCAACGAGATTCGGCATTCTGAGAATGGTGTGCTCCAATAACAATTGGCCCAACTCCTTTTCGTAGGCAGTCTACGCTACGAAGCTCCCTGGCTATTTATTCGACCTTTGTTTCACGTATATTTAACCGAGGAAGCTTACGAGGTCTCGAGATCCCGTAAAATGCTGCAAAACTTATAAGCGATGCATTGATGCTCAATCTTCTCTCTGTGCCATATATAATCTAGAGCCACGCAAATTCACGAGAGTGAAAATAAATGTTATTAAAGAAAAGAAAAAAATGCATTCGTAATGCGGGTGGGCCCGTTTAGAGAGAGAGAGAGAAAATAGGATTAAGACTCGCGCTTAATGATATTCAGATAGCATCTATTGGCTTAGCACGAAAGCACTTTCGCTCTGCAGGTATTTTGATTCCCATTAATTTTATTAACTTTCCAAACTTCTGCAACTCATAATTGTAATGGAGAAAAATGCCGTTTCCGATTATACACTCGTTATAATAGAAAAATAGTCATTGGATGTCGATGAAAGTAGATAATGACCAAATGACCGCTCGTACGCATGGTACACAATATGCAAATGCAAACTCACTTTCTCTTAGATTTTACGAATCTCGCATCGTTATTCTACATATCTTCCTGCCATTTAATTCCTGCCACTATTGCCGATACAATTGCTCGTGCCTGGATTAATTTAACACGAGCTAATTATACTATTCTTACACTCTACTTATACTTACTCAAATTCAAGAGAATGCACTCCCTTAAATATCAGATTGTCCCTAAAAGAAAATAATTAATTTCCAAATACATTGCTTCCTAGCCATCTGATTTATCAAATGATAATGTTACAACAAATGCACCGTTAGTTTGCAACTGTAACAAGCTCAACTCGCTTCTTCTTCCCGCGAAACAAACATTTCGCCTAGCAATTACTATTACTATTACTATTACTATTATTGTTGTTGTTGTTGTTATTAACATTATTATTATCATTATTATTATTATTGTTGTTGTTGTTATCATTACTATTACTATTATTATTATTATTGTTGTTGTTGTTATTATTATTATTATTATTATATTGCAATTCACAATGGCGTTAATGTGTTGAATATGAAATAATAATATAAGTACTTTCGCATCTTCGGAGCATTAATATTCACTTTAGATAAAAGATAATGTTTAGCAGTGGATAGTGATTTTATCAGACTAATTATTTTTTTCAGACATTCAGATTAAAAAAATGATTGAAATAATAATGATTGATATTACAGAGTTTGTAAAAAAACTTAAATAAACTGTAATTCATTAGTCATGTTTTCACTTAATCACTTTTTTTTTTTTACAAATATTTTAGATAACGCCATGCAATAAAACAAATCTATAGTTAAATGCTGTCGAATTGTTATAATCTCATAAAGTTATGTAAAATAATAAATTGTGCACACATTGCGTTTGATTATTAATGACAGTTTTTTTTTTTTATTTTTTTAAAATAAAATTCACAATTGTACGACCGACGTTCGAAAGACAGGCCTTAATGACAAACTTACATTACTTAACAAACTCTTACAAGCCATCCAAATCATCCGTTTCAAGGGCCGAATGCATTGCCGCTGCTTTGGGTCACAATTATGGACAGCAGCCAAGTATCTTTTAAATTCACGAATCGCAAGCAGATTTCCGCTATGATGCAAAAGACTCCCCTAATTATCTTCGTCCCAGACGTCTCACCGCTCCTTCCTCCCCCCCTCCCCGTATGAAAAAGAACGCGACCTGTGTTGCAACGAGCAGCGGACTCTCGCACCTTCTTCGCCCACGTTATCATAACGTGATAGCGTAATGCTTACGACGTGTTTGTAAGGTAAAAATCTGGTCGACCGACGTACGCCCGCGTCCTTCTCGCTTTTCCTTTTCGTTGCCGCGCCAATTCCAACCAGCGACCAGTTATTATATACGAAGAAAGATCGCGCTTGTCACGGGTAATTGGAAAGTACATTGGGCGGCCGCCTTTTCTCGCGGAAGTCCAGATTCGCCGAACAAATCGTTGGCGGATCGTTGGTCACCGTAAGGGGGGGGGGAGTGCAGCTTGGCCGTTTAACGGTTAAGGTGTTAAAGGAGCGTGATGTAATTGTATGCTAATTCTTCGATTGAAAATCACTCCTCGATCGCATTGACGTCGACGAGACCCCCATTTTCGGCCTTTTTTCCCATTCGCATTGGTGCGCGAGAATTCTCGAGTTGCGATGGGGATTTTGCCGATGCGCCGATCGACATTGCGCGATGGGCATTAATCGAATGATTCATTTGGCGTTCTTGGAAAATATTGAAAGTTAGAAGTACTGGCTGAGTAAATGTAAAAGTAAATTTTAAACAAATAATGTGAATTTGATAATAATATCTCGAAGGCTATTAATTTGTAAATTTATTCTACAATATTACTTGGTACAATCTATTTGAGCAGTGAGTGTGGATATGTGACAGACGTGTCCTATGCATACTGACGAATATTATTGACAAATGTAATCTCGAATTTGATTAAATAGTTATTTTCGTAAAGTTTTAGGTGATGAATGATACGCATAATACTTTAATAAGAGTAGACATTAGGCGTTTCAGGTTTCGATTTAACATTGTGGCCGTGTTTATTTTGTCCATAAAGTGGGAAAGTTCGAACACTTGATATTCATTATTATTTGTTTTCAACTAAATCTTGAAATAAAAACTCGACGCACTTTTAGTTTAATGGCTCGTTCTCTTTACGTAAATAGACTTGTAATTTAGTTTATAAACTATTTTAATTCAACTCTCTCTCTCTCTCTCTATGTTTTAATTATAAAAAATATCGCTTCGACATAATCTGTTACAATCGATTGATTATAACATAAATTTTGAACCACTCGAAGCATATTTTCCGACCTAATAAAATAAGAGAAAATAGTTTTGCGATTTTTTCAATTTCAATATCAATATAGTTTATTTTCAAAGAGATAGAAATAGTAAATAGCCTCTTTACATAAAACTTTAAAATGCCGATATGACTTTATTAATTACCATAATAAATAACTTTTCAGCTAATTCTTAATGCTCAATCGTAAAATTTACAAGTATCGCGTTAAATAACAATAAGATAAGATCTTAAATTATAAACATCGTGTTCTATAAATTTACTTAAACGTTTCATAAATCAATTATAACATTGAGTTACATAGATAGCACGAATAAAGTCTCAACGATATTAATTTATTAAATGGCTTTAATGATCCTTCAATTTTATAAATTCCATTATATATATATATATATATATGTATATATATATATGTATGTATGTATAAATTGTGGAACTTGTGTATTTATATCTACCATCTTCATATTCTTCATTTTAATAATTATATTTTTTATTATAAAATAGTAGAAAAAAAAATAGTAATCTGCGCGATGGTTCAATTTGTAAGAAAGATGTATGTTTTGAATAGAATAACGATAAATTTTATAGTTTTCAATATCTATATTTATGATAATTGTGCTTTATTGCTATTCGAAAATAAATATTTTGAAACGCTATAATTGCAGTCTCACAGTAAACGCATATTATTATTTTATAATCGCTCGTTAAGAGCATAATTTAATGAAACGAATTCCGGCTTTTAGAAAATCATCGATTATAATGCGCCGTATACATGGAATATCGTGGAAAGATATAAATTCACAATAAAAAATTTCAATCTCCCGTTCGGCTGGTTTCAATTATTTCGTTAGAGGCGGCTGGTGCCAATCTTTCGAAAATGCCGCTTATAAATCTCATTGCGCAAGCGATATCAATTAATAAAATCAAAACAAAATATAAAGAAAAACACTTTTCAAGCCACGATACTAAATTTAAAAAACAATTTTTTTTTTTTCCGTATAATTTTGATAATTTAAAGATAAATTTGTTTATAATGCCTCCTGCGTATAGGTCTTTGAGAAAAAATCTTCAGCGTTTACTTAAAGGCAAAGAGACGAAATGCCGCAGAAGGAGAGAAAGAGAAGCAACAAACACGCTTAATAATTTCAATTCTCTGCGTTATAAGTCAATTAATTCACTTGCGCGACCACAGCGCTGAATTATTTAAATTTTCCTGGCTTTCAAACGAGTGAAAAAAATCTCTAATGAAGAAAAAAGCAAACAGTATCTTTTGATCTTAAAAGGATACGTAACAGTGACCTTCTTCGCCTGGCGCGTCACTTTGCCGATAAAATACTCCAATAAAAAGTACATCACTTTGCGTAAACTCGGATGTCATTGGCCTCCATTTAACTGTGATGCATGATTACATTATGTCGTAAGCAAATACCTTAACCGTTCAATAATTGTCACATTGTGAGAGCATGTATTCTGGGAGGCATTGACGACGACTCGTATCGCCAAGGCTAATAACGAACACTCCCTTAAAAACTAGGATGCTCGCAATAATTATTCCCCCGCCCCCACCTCGAATTAATGGACTTTTGATTTACGTGAGCGAGCACGGCGTCTTAAATAATTGGCCCGTAATGGAGCGCGACTAAGTCAACAAAGATTAATACGAATTCGCGCGAGCAATTGTTCTTGATGCTCAATTATAAATAAAGCGTTGAGTGTCAACAAGCTTGTATCTTGATTAAAAGTATCGCGACTCCTTAAAAAAATGAAAGTGTGTTTACAGATAAGGTTGGAAATCTTAAGGATTAATAATTTTAGAGCCGAGACTTAAGACATAATAGGCACGAGCGAGAAATATCAGGCCTAATAATCATAAAAAATATAAATACAAAAATAGTTTATTGATTAATCTGTATATTCACGTCTTTGTAAATTGAATTAAAACTATAAATAAAGTAAAAAGAAAAAAAAAAAAAAAATAAGAAGAAAAAAAAACTTTTAATGGCGCACACGACGAAGAGAGCACACGTAAATAAGAAACATTCATAAATAATGAAATATTCCAATATTTATTTTAAAAGAATTCCATCTACACGTGCACAATATTTTTTAAAAGCTAAAACGAGACAAATAAAAGATTAAGACACAAAAAAATATGCCAAAGTCCTATTATAGACGCCGCTCTCTAACTTTAATGGAGCTTGATAAAATTCTAAAAATATTCTAAAAGTAATTTCTTACTTTGTTTCATCTTGTATACCTGTAAATACATATAACGAGCACTGTTTTTCGACTTCAATGAATTCTTTGTGATTATCGGGAAGATATCGGTTATCGCTAAACAATTTATCATTTATTTTTAAAGAAATCCTTTATTAAGAAATTTACACCTAATAAATGTATAGATAAATTTGTTACAAATTCCCCGTGTCGTCCTCGAGAGTCAATAAATAATTATGGCATTATTTTCTTAATAATAATAATAAGAGGAGACAAACAAATTAACATCCTTCGATACAGGCTTTAAAAATCTTCAGACATTTATATTATTACATTATTTAAAACAAGTGTCGTGACATTAATAATTGTAATAATTGTAGAATATTTATCTTATTTATATTTGGGGGCTAACAAATACCATTGAAATGAAAATAAATTATTTTCACAAGTTAACAAATATTATAAATGTAAGCGTGGCTAAAGATTATTTGCAATATTATTAATCGCAAAAAAATGTTCAATCCTATACAGCTAAAATAATCGCGCCAATTTTCATATTGAATGTTAAATTGTTTTAGTTGCTTTTTTTTTTATTCTCTTTTTAATATGAAAGAAGGGAAAAAGGTAAAGCAAAAGTTTCAAACAAACGATTTTAAATTTCAGTATTGAAAGCACACAATGAAGCGTTACGAGAAATATTTATTGAAAAATATTTATCAATTTAAATGAATGTTATACGGACGGGGAAGCCTAGTTATTTTTTCCCTTTTGATCGATCAAATTAATGCAAAAAATAAAATCAAAGTTCGGTTTAAGCCTAAAACTTATTGAGTATTAAATGTGAGCAAATTATAGACAAATATCGTTGTACGTCCTATGAATCATCATCATTATTTTGTTTATTTAAAATTTCTCAACGACTTCATACAATAGAATTTCAAATACTTACAGCTAAATATAATTTGTGCAAGATTTTTAACGCGAGTATGAATCCATAAGGATTTTAAGGTCCAATTAATGAAACTGCTGAAAATATATATTAATTATTTTTCTATATTGAGATGTCCTTCTTCGACTCCTTATTGCCAATTCAACGTTAAAAATATAATGACAATCCTGGCACAAAGTCTACCATTTTCGCAAAGTAAGCATGCATGCTTCAGCCATCAAATAAATATTGTTAAATACATCTTTGACCAAAGAAAAGTGACCCAAGAATAAGAAAACTTCATTGCTTTATAATACAACGGGTCTCGAGAAACTACGATCAAGCATTTAGATTTTCGTAAAATTCCACGAGAAGAGAAACGTATCAAAGGCATTTTGTCTTTTGATGATCAACGCTGCCTCCCGGATTCTCCTCGATCATCGAGCTTCTTTCGTCTCGCGCTACGAACGCAATCGATCAATGAGGCTTAAGCGCCGGCAGAAATGTCCGATCGAACAGTCCAGGGCGTCGTGATCCTTCAATTAGAAAATCGACGTCGAAAGATAAAGAGACGTCGCCCGTGCCCCCCCGAGGGACTTTGAATTCTTTAATAGGGAAACAAATCGGGCCGATCGTTGCTTTGGTCGCAAATGCGAAAACATCGTCGAGGCGAGTTTGCTCATGATTTCCCCGTCGGCAAACTTTCGCGACTAATTACATGGCCCATGAAGATTTTTATCTCAGTTAACGCAGTCGCGAGTCCATCTATCGACGCCTCCAGTTCCCTCTCCTTCCCCCCTCGCGTTGCTTTTTGCGTTAATTGGTGGCTTTCTTCCGCTCGAGCTCAACGTTCTAATGATACTTTTGATAGTCCGCGTCAATGATATTGATAAAAGAGATTTCGCGGTCGCGAAAACTCGGCTAAGGAGACACGGGAGGAGTTTTTCGAGCGACGGTACACCGATTATAACGGTCCCTTTATTGGCCGATTTGTGCCTTTTTTGTGCAGTTGCTTTTGACGTGGAATTTTTAATTATGCCCGAGTCGTGTTAATAATTAATTTTTGCAATTATCAATTGACAATGTTTTAACTGTGCCTCTTCGATAAGTACGCGTATATTGAAATTGCCGAAGAAAAATACCTTCTTTATCAACTAATTTGCCTTGGAAGACGCGAATTTATTAATGAATTAAATTCCCAATTGGCGTACATTGGGAGGAAATGGCATATATATTTTTTTTCCCCCGTCCCTTTATTCTTAATTAAAATGAGTTAATAAATGACTGAAATAAACACGAACGCAAAATAATATCATAATTTTTATTATTTTACTTTAGTAAAAAATTTCTTTCAAATAATGCTTTACATTGTTGCATACGTATCTTTATATAATCGCACTTGTTCTCGAGATAATTTAAAGCGTTGTCGTGTAATTAAAAATAAAATCCGTAAATCGATATGCAAATGAAAAGAGGAGTACATAAAAAAATTATTAATAACGAACTTGTTATTTAAAAGTGCAAGAAAATTTATTTCGATATTATTATGTAAATTTCTACGTCAAACACAAGAAGTTTTATTTCAATTTTACAGTCTAGTAATTTCAAGTAAAATTGGTTTTTATGATTATATATATACATGTGTGTGTGTGTGTGTGTGTGTGTGTATACTATAATCGTACATCGAGTGGCGGTAAAAATATGCCAATTGTCGCTTAATCTTCACCTCTCGCGTTTAGACTTGAAATTTTTTATTTAATTTGAATTTTCGTTTTATTTAGGCAGTTGTTATTCGTGTACCTGGTTCGCAAATAGTTGCATTTTTTATTAACTCTGTATCTCTAATATTTACGTTAATCTATTAAAATTCACACTAAAACAATATTGTAGAGACAAAAAGTTAATTTGAATCTATAAAGTAATCTTATCATTTAAACCTCAAAACAATATTCGTAGCAATTATTTGATAAATAAATGTCATTTGTGTTTTAATTATAATTAATTTAAATTTGCTTTATTCACTTAATTAATAAGCAACGGCTCAATCGAGCTTATTACAGTCGCAGCGATAGTCATCTTTGCAAACTATTGAGCGAAAATTTTAACAATAATACACATTGAAATTTGCAATTATTTGCACGAGCATATTAGCCGATGTAATGTGCATTACTTCGTAAAAAATTCAAAGATAAATGTACGCTCGACCACTTTCTATCGAATCGAAAATCCATAAGTTTTTACGTATAGTAACAATAAATACTATATAACGCTTTTGAAAACATTTTTTTTTTTTCTTTTTTTCTTTATTTTCTTTATTTTCTCTAACCAATGTAAAAGAGCACAACTAAATTAAGCTCATTGATTACAACAACTTTACTGCACACTTTAGATAAGTGTTTCAATTAAATATTTAAATATATTCTCGCACTTTAGGACGAAACCAGAATTAAAATTTCACTTTATATGCAAATATCATGGCAATTAGGTAATTATTGGTACGCGTACAATAAGTATATAAATTAAAGGCAAAATTCGTGTCAATTTCCAAAAAGTCAAATCGACCTCATTGATAATAACAAAACTAAAAGTAGACTAGAAATTCTGTTCCTTAAAATACTAATACGATTCTCTATTCATAAGTTGGAAAAGCTATGGGGTTAAAAATTCTAAATGCATAGTACATTACGAGCTGTGCTGTAAGCTGTTCGTTGGGATGAAAAATTTTCATTTATTTGTCAAACATTAGTGCTCCAACAATATCTTTATGAATCTGCAGATAAACGAGTGGATATGTATCAAAAAAACGAATCATATATATTTTACGATAGTTAACGATATATTATAGCAAGAACATATGTGGTCGTAAAGATTAGAGGAGAACGATATGAGGGGGGCGGGGGCGGGGGCGGCGGTTCTATACTATTTATTCATCGAATAATAGCACTAATTCTCTTACGTTTACATTAAGGAACCGCCGAATATTCTCTGATTTTTTTTTTTTTTTATTAGCTCATAGTATACTATTTGTGCGCCTCCTCGAGTTTATCTCGGAAAACCTCGATTCGTATGAGCGACGACTTTATCAGTTCAATACACTTTGCTATACTTCTGCTGCTCTTTCTGCTGTTTTTTCTGTTTTCGAGTTCGAGAAGAATGAAATAATCAAGCTTTCATTGTACATTTATTTCTATGCAAAGTCCCGTGGCTTTTTTTTCATAAATTATGATTATATTTTGCATTATTTTTATTAATGTTGTTGTTGTTGTTGTTGTTTTCGTCGTCGTCGTCGTCGTCGTCGTCTTTGTTGTTCTGTTAATAAGTATTAGAAGGTGTATATTTGAAAGATTCTCGACTTTTATTGTCCTGTGTGTAACGTCAGATGTTTTGTGTAGTTACTAATGAAAAAAACAATGTGCGAGTACTTCAAATATTAGATTTAATAAAATCACTTTTTAATTGAATTATTTGTTCAAGCTGTATCATGTGTTTATACATAAAACTTGAAATTATTGTAGTTCACAATTCCAATTTGTCAGTAATGTTTAATTTACGATTATCTCATCGTATTACATTGAAAGCTTAAGTAAACAGGGATGTCATGTAATACATTAAAAAATATTTTGAAAATATTCTCAAAAATAGTTCTGAAGGTCAGCCCATCATTCGATGCAAATTTATTCGAAAATTTTCTTTAATAGACGACATTAATGTATCAGTAAATTGTCACAGAAAAGAAAAATGTATGCACTACGAAACGATTCTTGGGAATTAATTTTATACGACGTCAGTATTATTTGAGCAACAATAAACATTGCCGCAAAGTTCTGATGCTTGAGAATAATTGATCGCGCATATGATAAAAAGAATCAATCGCTTGGGCCTTTTTCTTTCTCACTTTTCAAAGCTCATTCGAAAGGGCGTCGAGGCAAGAAAATTTCATTACGACTCACGTGCTGAGCGTCATAGCGGCCATACCTAATGATTTTACGAATAATATCTTTGTAGACAAGGAAGATAATTTTCACATTAGCTTTCTACGTTTATATTCCTTACAATAGAAATAAAACGACGTGCTTAGACGTGCTAACAACGGATGCGTGCTTATAACGACGAAATTCGGCTAAATGTAAGGTGCATACGTCGAGTGTCCATCAATTTTTCATAACGGATTCTCAATTATATGCGAAGCCCAGGCAAATAAACCAAAATTGAAATGCCTTTGTTTTACTTTGTTGCAGCATAGTGTAAAAAATAATAATAAAGTGCTTAGTATAAGTTATGTGAGTAGAAATCTTGTGTACTTGGCGTACTTCGGCCTTCAAATAACGAACAATCAAATAGTTTTAAGGCGGCAATGATTATTCGCATTTCAATACGGAACAGTAGCCAATTAAACTTATTACTTTCGCATTCAATTTGTTTCTTTTTTTAATGGACTTGGCTCGTACGTGCTCCACTACCTCTTACAAATAAGATCGAAGCAATAAACTCACTGACGTCAGACAGGTTTTCTGCTGCTCTTGTCGCTGCTCCTTTTTTCATTCTTTCATTCGAATAAAACGTGGCTTATTATATTATGCAGACAATTCTTTTAAATTTTAAAGACCAATTTTATGGGGACATCGGAGAGGAGGTTTTCATTGGTGTTGGTTTGATTACCAAGGTGTTGTTGTATGAGCGTTGAGACCTACGGGTCGGCAATTTTCATATAAAAATGAAATATAGATGTGTACATGGAGCCCTTGTTTCGAGTGACTCGATCAATAATTATTATTGCCTTTTCTCTAGTAAAAAGCTGCCAGGAGATAGTGTAAGTAACAGGGAGAAATGGGGTCATGTTTAATGTCTGTGCAATGATAGTGGATATCAATCTAATTGACAAATAAAAGTTGTCTTAGAAAATGTATTTAAATAACCGTTCCAGATTGATAAATGGAACTGGCTTAAATATAATGCTGCTTGTGTTTCAAGAGACGCAGTTCCTGGCAATATTTTTGAGTCCCAGACAGGGGACTCGCGAGCACCCGGAAATACCTAAGCCTTTTTCTTTTTGTCTGCTGTTAGAGAAATTTCATTTACACATAAAAGAAAAAAGAAAGAGAAAAAAAAACAAACCCGCAGCAATCGGGCACGAAAGAGGATTAACGCTTAGAAAAAAGGAATTAAAAGGTCGAATTTGTAACTTCTTCGTTTACAGCTTTATTTACGTGTATCGGCATAACGCGCGAAACTGATAATAATGAACAGAATAAGGAGGATAACTTTCAATATTGAAAAACCGGTTGTACCGCGACACATGTCCTGGCTATTTAAGGCGAGGCCACACGTATGGCTACTATTTTATTTCCATATACTCGAGCGATTTATTTAGTAAATGCCAACGGTATATTGTAAATGTAGAGCTTTCCCACGTAAGAAAAACTGTCAGCATATCAGGGGCTTGAAGTTTATACCTCGGACCATCAATAGAACTCTTACTTGATAAGGCATGTAAAATATACAAATAAATCATTAATAATTTTGGTTTATCACCATAACAAATCGCTTAATATTGCAACGAGATATTTGCATGCAACTCTAATGGCCGGCGAGTTAGTATTAGTTACACATGAAACTGCTACAAAAATATATAGGGATATAGTCATTCTGACGTACTGTATGCTGAGCGATTTAAAAATATGTCTGAAAATACAAAGAAAACTTGTGCGAACCCTCTGTTCGATAATAATAATAATGCTGTATTAATGTATATTTCATGCTTTCTACAAATGGCACTTAAGATATGCGGAATGTGCATAATTGAGGCTGATATCAATTTAACAATATATGTACACGTTACGTTATTTCAGACCAGATGTATTAGTATAGAGCAGAATACTTATTTATGAATTTCAATTTTTACTGCGGAGCAGAAGCCGCTTGTTGTTAGATTAGAATTATGTATTATAACTAATTATTAGAGGAGAAAAATTAATTAGAATCCATGCCAATTAATGTGTTGAAAAGTCACTTTCACAATGCGTGGCGCCAGTGCAATTATGCAATTGTTTATTAATTAACCAGCGTAATTATGGGATAAATTGAGCAGGCGAACGAAACAAAAGTTTGACACTCCTTGTCGAACTTATTTTAATCATAAATTCCGTCCATTTCTTACATAATGCAACACTATATGTACAATAACTGAAATGAAGTATAGAAATACCAAACGATTTAAAAATCAATTAATTTTTATTTTATAAATTTATTTTATGCTGTCGATTAGGTGTTTTTTTTTTAAATATAATTACCAAGTAAATTAATTTCGTACTATGATACTTCTTGCATAACGTATTTTTCGAATGTTTATGAATAATTATAAAATACTAGCGTATCATTGAGAAATATTAATTTGTTACATAACTCAAGATAACACAAATGTTACTATTTTTAAGAATACTTTATATTCTTTATGCGCGTACGCATAGGCGCGCGCGCGTGTGTGTTGATTTCACAAGTAATATTAAAATTGACTTTCGTAGCAGTGATTGCAAGAGAAAATAAAAAACCGTAGGATAAATAAGTACGAGTCTCAATAAATTTGAATAAAATAAACTATCCAGTGCAAAGTCGAAAAATTTTCAATTGTCGACAAAAAATCGATATTTTATAAAGTGATTGTTTTAAAGTTTTATTTTCCTAGTTTTACTATTGTAAAGGGGGAAAATTGAAAGTATTAAAATTAAAAGTCACAACATTTGGTAGTAAAGTTTTTCGTCACATCTATAAAACACAAAAGGTTACAATGTTACAATTTATTTAAATCGGTTATTCTAACGAATAACATGTATTTTTAAACCATAAGAATCGTTATTTAATAATTCTTCAAGATTCTATCTTCAAAGACAGACTTATTATGATTACGGTGCATTCACTTTTCTCTCGGCACAAAAAATGTAACAGGCACACTGATTGTCCCCTTAAGTCACAGTTGCTGATTCAAATCTAACGTGCAACTACCATTCCATTACTAAAGTTCGTTAAATAACTCAGTTGTTTTATAATTGCATTTTCACTGTATAATGATATTTAAAAATATTTAATACTTGAGATGCGCATCGAATGAATAGCAGTAAAGTACTTGTCTAATCGTTGGAAAATCCGTTTCGCATCAAACTTGTTTGAACAAATCATTGGTTTACGAATAACAGTCAATAATCCAGTTCTATTGGTATCGCGAAATTCCCCATTATCTAGGCAGTATATGTATTTATATTTTTTTTTCTTCTGTCATTGAGTTATGAATGATGTTTACAACAACGGGTTCTGTGCATTTATTTTAGGAAGTGATTGAAATGTAATTACATATACTAGACAGCTATTAATGTGCAAGTGACTTTAAAATGCGGGTTTGAAAATATCGCTGAACTTAAGTCAACCACAAAGTAGATAAGTACACCCGCGCACGTGTGATTTTAATTATCTAAACTAGATAAAATATTTTAATAACGATAGCATCTGGGAAATATTTAAAATCTTTGACATAAGTAAAAAAAAAAAATCAATTTAAAAATTTGGTCTTCTCTTTGAATGTGTTACGATTAAATTGTATCGGCTACTTCCTTCAATATTAATAAATTTAAATTAGTAAATCTCTATTAAATCAGTAAAAAAGAAGATAAGAGGAAATGTATCAATTTTTTAACTGCAATGTGCAAATTAATTAATATGAAACTATTAGTGGTAAAATTAAATAAATAGTTGCTCAACTCGTAAAGTCTTATACTTCAAAAAAAATTTTCTGTAAATGAGCATAAAATTTGTCGTATTGCAATTATCGTTTTTTTAATGCAGTCTATCGGAAAAATATAAAAATAAAAAGTGCAATGGTATTTCAATGGAATGAATTAATTTTTCTCTTTTCTTCTTTATTTTCTTGTTTTTCAACGTCATAATATTAATAATCAAGGTATAATAACCCGAAAATTAGTATTGAATTGCAAACATTTTCATTATTAAATACTAAGATAAATTAGCAGCTAATTGTTTTAAACTGAAAATTCATATTATTGTATAATTAAACAACGGTTTATCATCATTGCTAACTAATTATAGAAAAATTATTATATTATATGTCACATGGTCGGTAATTGATATATTCGTTATAAAGTATATGGAATAAATAAACTTAGCTCAATTTATGAAAAATAATTTCCTAATGTGTTAAAAGTATGTATCAATTGATTGATTTAATCAATGAGGATTACGGAGCTTTATAACGAGTGAAAAATCCGTAATTTGAAATTACATTGCTCGTGGCATTAAAATTATCTCCAAATATTTATTAAGTATTTTATGGAAAAACAATTAATCTTATGAAAATTCAGTTTTCAATAATAAAATAATAGAAAAATTTTAATGTTCTCTTTTAATTTTCGTAAGCAATCTATATTAAAGTCTTGTCATTAAATTATAAATGTGAATTTTTTGTAAAACTAAAGCCATGTAGTAATAAACAAATTTTACATGTTTCTTTAAGAATTTTAAGTATCGTGAAGTTCTTCGTGTATCTTAAGAAATTTATAAGCGTCAAAAAGGACAATTCTTGCTTTTTGACATATGAAGTATATATTTTCCCTCAAATCGTCAACACTCGAAATTGTCTTCCTCGTTCGTCCACCCGAAATAATCATCGGTAAACGTTGTTTATGATTTATCTTAATTATGAAATTCAATCTCGACCAAAACAATACTCGCTGGCATTTTCCATCGTATGTAACCAATAATAAAGCTTAACTTGCGCAAATATAGATAACTAAGAGAATTTCCATTCGTGTTAGAAATTCTTTTGTTCCACATTAGTTCATTCGTTTAATACGTCGATACAGGCATTTACTGCAATTGATGTGCTTGACTTATTGGATTCATACGGAGGTCACTGCAATGCGAACAATTTTAAATAACTCACTTTACGCAATTTAGAATGTCCTATACGTCGACTTTCACATTGCCCCGACAAATGTGAAAAAGGACACGTGCTTTGACCGGTTATGACTAGAACATTAGCGTCGATATTTCATTGTATATAACATATATAACAAGGAAAGAATCGATAACTTATTTCTATTATTATAAGAAATATATTTAATTGCATCTGAAACTGTTGGCTAATCCAGCAGCAAATATAGTCTTCAGAATAGAGCAATTGAAGATGTTTTGATCATCTGTGAAATGTATAAAGCCAATAAACACTGTTCTGCTTATATCTAATTTTATCTATACAAAATACTTTGAAAATATAGTCAAATTCGTCAGCGTTACCACTAAAGTTAGTTGTTATTTTCTAAATGTTCAAAATCACTAATTCGGCAAATTGTATTCAATTTATTAAGAGTAACTTTATTACTTTTACCTAAATACAGAGTTTGAATATCCCTGTTAGTTGATTACTATTAACAATTGATATTAATTGATTTAATAAAGTTAAATTCTAGATTAAAAATACTTTAAATTGATATTGATTATTAAAAATAAGCAATAAATGTGCTATGTTTATATATAAAATACTAATATATGATATAGAATACGACTGGGTCTATGAAACTCCTGACATAAAGTATTAAACATATTATTGTTATTATTAAATTAAATTATTATTGTTATTGATAAATTTTAAATACATAGAAATTTCATATTTATTATATATCTTTCAAGTTGCTTTAATTTAAAAAAAATGTATCTTATTTATAAATAAATAACCGTGTTTATCTTTATTACAGATTTTTCTTTTTTATTAGTCATTCATTATTTCAATAAAAGATATTGAAATCAATTGTTAATTTAAATATTTTATATTAATTGTAATGTTTTTAGCATAGGAAACGATATGTAAACGATTCCCTATTCAAGAAGAAAAGTTAATTTTAAATCAATCAAAATAATAATAAACATTATACATAAATACATACATGCATGTAAATAAATGTATATAAACGCTATAAAATGTATGCAAAATTATAAAATATATTTTATCGTTCTTATATTGTACGGTTTTCTAAAATGCTCACAATGAAATATATTTTCATAGAATATAAAAGCATTTATCATTTCTTTCAATATTTAACTTACTTTGAAAGTATAATAGCAGCAATATTACTTGGGATCTAATCTAACATTGTTATATAAATTTTGATATTTAAAAGCATTCATATATATATAAATATTGTAGTTTTATAGTAATTTCGTAGGCATCTTATATATTTCTCCGGAGTCAATAAATGTGTAATCATTATTAAAGAAATCAATTTTTACGCACATATAGACTTTTTAAAATGTATGAAACACGAAAGCAAAGTGTTAATAATATAAATTGTGGACCTATAGAGTCATTAAATGTCTTACATTGTTTTCTCATTATAAAATATGTAGATCGGCTTAACTAAAATTTCGTAAATCTTCAGTTTCCACGGTAGATAAAAATTAAAAATCTTTTCATTTCGTATTATCTCGCGAAGACCAAGTTATCTGTATTTAAATATTTAAAAATTGTAATAATTTTGTTTAAAAATAAGATTTTAAATTTGTCGACCCTCCTATTTAATATATAATGGTAGAAAGTAATATTTATTCAATTGTAAAATAAAATAGTTGAAGCTGATAAGAGCTTGGCAAACTATTTAACAGTAAATCATTTTTTTTCAGCGCCTATCTTTATGGGATGAAAAATCGCGTTTTCTCGGCATTAAATAAGCCTTACGTGATGTATATGTCTCTCGAGTAGGATATTTGAAAAAAAAATTATTGCTTTCAATCTTCTTATAGCTTTGCAATCTGACTTTCGTTTTACAAGTACAAATTATATCTCCTCGTGAGTTGTTACTCTGTTCATACGAACTGTATTATTGACGATTAGTGTCACTATAAATTATATCCATTATATCGCGCGATATGCGTGTACACTCCTTAGCAGCTGTACAAATACGCATTTCGCATGTCTATTTTCATCGAATGAAATGCCTTTTCAAGAATCGTAAGAGTCTAATTACTTCATAAAATTTTAATGCTGATAAATTTTTTTTTGTAATACAGGCATTTCGATTTAGGCTAATATCTTGTTTTGTACGTTAATTAGTGTGCGCGTAGGATTTAATAAATGTTAATAGACAAAATTTCACACAACTACAAGCTTGCATATAATGTAGTTCTATATATTATATTTTATTTACTAGGAATGCCCAAATAATATTGAAATGCACTAATCCTTATACAATTGTGCTTGACTTTAATCACAAATAGAAACTCCAAACTACAGCCAAAAGAAGTTATTAACATTTAATTTTACTTTAATCGGTAAATTTTGGAAAATTTCATCTACATTAGTTTAAACAGGCAAGCAAACAGATTGATTAGCGTGTATGGCGGATTATTTGTATAAAAATTATGTCTCTTCAATAACACGCGATTTTTTAATATATCATTCGATTTTTTTTCTTCTTTTTTCTTTCTTTTAATTTTCAAAGAAAAATATGTGTATTTACTTGGTATGTTTTGACATTCAAATATTACCTGGAATTACAATTTTTATTCGAAGACTATTTGCATTATCGTTAATGAATTCGTATTTGCAGTAAAATAAAAAATTTCATTTAAGTATAATTTTCATGTAACTTCCATTCGTATCGATTAACACATTAGGACATTAATTAAATCGTTGGCACGAACTTTATTTAATCCATTAAATAACGTAATGACAGACAGCTAATTGTGATGACTATCTGTAACATAAAATGTACAACAATAAGGTCTTTTCAGTCAATTAATCTGCAAGTCAAATGGTTAGATTATTTGTGTGCGTACTTTTTTATAAGAACACTTTAAAACTAAAAGAGAAGTCCCAAGTGAATTGTATATTTTATTTCACCTAACAGAAGCAGCCACGTATAGGCATTGTTATAATATTGTAAGTAAAGAGACGATTGTTTGTAAGTATAATATGAATTAGCGGCATCAATTACGCATTTTGACAAATTCAATGCCAACTTCCTTGGAGCTCCCGTTAAATATATCTACGTATGCAAATTAGCCAAGGCCCCAACTATTTCTCTGACACTTTTAAAACAATGTCTACTAATTTTTCACACCCACCACCAGCTCTCTAGAACATCGTCTCCGAAAATCCCGTTCGTTATGCACTTACATGATAAAAATGATATCCGCACTTAGTCCGTACAAGCAATACACCGTCGCACTATGAGAGTCAGTGAAAAGCTAGCGAAAGCTCAAATCTCGAATTTTATTCTCGTTCTAGAGTCCTTTGCCGATTGGCTCGAAGAGAAAATCGACTTGCCGATCTTCGAGGAGCTTCCGGCCCCGGAATGCGGACAGAACCGTGCGATCGTATACCCAAGTGGGGTCAAGCACCAGCAGCAACACGTGTTTGGCCAACACAACCACCAGCACCACCACCACCATCATCATCTTCATCAACAGCAGCAGCAGCAGCAACTACAGCAGCAGCAGCAGCAGCAACAACAGCAACAACAGTCCCAGCAGCATGTAGATGCTACGCAAACGCTGCTACGCGAGTTCGAGACGGTGCTCGGTGACGTCGAGGCCTGTCACCAGATAAACTCTGCGGGCATCGTCTCGACCCTGACGCCGCCCCAGTCGCCGCCACCCCTCGCTAAGCAGCACCTGCTCATTGCACTCCAACCCATGCACCAGAACCAGGCGACCTTCGTATACGAGCAGCACCACGAGGTCAGTGCATCGTGCGCCTGCACCAGGGCCTACCTCACCCCACTGAACCCTTTAAACGCTCTTTCTTCCGGCCCACTAACTATGGACTTTCATCGCACAATATACCAGCCGTACCGACTTTTTCTCTCGCGGCAAACCAGTCGGAGCAACTGTTTTAATGGCAATTTCAAATTTATGAAAATTCTTACGAATATTCTTTACTGAGCTTGGGCTACTACTAAGGGCTCCCTTTATGCTTTTTATTCCAAGCTACGACATGAAATTACAAGACGCAAAGTCGCCTACGTTGAAGGATTATTAAAAGAACAAAATAAAAAAAAATCGTTTTTAACCGGTAAGAAAAACAGGTGGATTGACGTATTTATTAATTTACATGAATTTGAAAAGAGATTTTTTTTACGTCAGCTCCAAACATTGCATTCTTAAAGACTGTTCTTTGTCAAAAAAAATATATAAATAGGTACGACACTCTTCACTTTTGTTCTTATATAATTACTCATTTACATTTCTTAACAAACTATTCGGCGCAAATGATATTCAATTGCGTCACAAAGGAAGAGCTAATCTATCATAATTATTTTGAAATGCCGAGCTTTTGTAATATCAAAAGTTCAATTGCGGCCCTCGATAAAGTAACGGCTCGAGATTTTACTTACAAGGCAACTTTCCCAATCATATCCCAAGTTCAGATCAATCATATGGCACATAAAATAACGCGAGATGAATTTCTGTGTAGGAACCGTCAACGATCGCCTCCTCGCTCAGCAGTCACGAGCACCATCATCAGCATCCGCTTCCGCACCTGCACGCGGACAGCTACGTGATCTCGAGTGCCCTTGCGAGCGATTCCGGAAACCAGCAGATCACCGCCCAATGGAACGCGGAGAATCTCTCGCTCGTGCCACTCGTCCACGGGAGCGATGTCGCCCACGAGCTTGCCAAGGTCGACGAATACGTGCGCAGCTGCTGCGAGGACGTTGCCGTGACCTCGGGCTCCTCCTCCGGCTCCTCCTCCTCCTCGCCCCCGTCGCCCTGCACCAGCTCCAACGCGAGCTGCATCTCGTCCGAGGACTCGGCTGATGATCCCGATTGGTCCTTCGAGAGCGGCGGCAGCGGCAGCAGCAACTGCAACGGCAACGGCAACGACAACGACAACGACAATGACAACGACAACGACAACGACAACGACGACAATGACAACGACGACAACCACAACGACAACTGCAGTGGCAGCGGCAGCGGCAGCGGACGCAGACATGGACAGAGCCGCACCGGGCGACGAGTCAAGCCGTACGCGAGGCCGAGCGTCGAGGACAAGCGCGTACGCAAGAAAGAGCAAAACAAGAACGCGGCCACGCGCTATCGTCAAAAGAAGAAGCAGGAGATCAAGGAGATACTCGGCGAGGAGCAAGAGCTCGCCACAAGGAATGAGAAGCTGCAGAACCAGGTCAAGGATCTGCAACGCGAGATCGGCTACCTCAAGAGCCTTATGCGCGACCTCTTCAAGGCCAAGGGCCTCATCAAATAGGGATTGGGTATTCTCTTAGGGTGACGTGACGCAGCGACGTTTGCACTTCACCGGAGCACTCACATAGTAAATAATAATACTCTCGGGTTCGGAGAATGGAAAACGATATATTAGGGGCGCAATATGAGAAAAGGAACAAAATTAGTTGGAAACTCTGAACATTGAGAATAATCGTGGTTAAAACTTTTTTATGCTGGACAAAATATTCTCTCGTACGGGCTCTAGAAATTCTTTCAAACACCCGATTGCCAATCGTTGTTATATTCGTTTTTTCGAGCTTGTGTACCTGCACAAATCCCCGATTCTTTTTACAAAGTCTTACAGCCCAAGTAATCGCGTGCACCCGATAAAGAATTAAAAGGTCGTGACTCTCGCTCTTTATTATTTTTGCGAATGTAAGATATGAGCAAATAAGTAGTCGATTTTATCGTCAGAATAATACTAAATGTCAGTAATATAAGAAAACGTGACACCATGGCACTTGAAACTTGTTTACACGACTACATTGTGATTCTCTGTTTTGTATTTCGTTTTCACTAGTTTGATTTACCATAGCTTTATTGTATTTGTCGTGAGCTATTGAACGTAACTAATTATAAGGCGACATTCGACGTCTAATTAATTTGCATTTATTACTTTGTATAATTCTTATTATAATTTATTCAATTTATATAATGTTTAAATTAAATATTCACTTTGCTCATTGTCGCGCATTCCGTTTCGAGAGTTTGCTAATATCAATCCAAGCGCATACTACGTGCTCACCACATTCTCACCACATTCTCCTTTATATGATCATAAACAACAAGGATTTCTTCCACATTTACTATAACCCAAATCTGATGATATTAGCATTGCTGCGTATACGAAGATAAAAACCGATGAAACGGAGGCTTCGTAAAACGATTTAAAGCTCACTGATCGGCGCGCCAGTCCATCCTCCCCGTCGTCGACCTCCTATTTCTCTCAAAATCCAAACTTTTCCAAATCAAAGAGCCCGTATTTCGCTATCGCTAGTTGAAACTTGCGCGTACCTTGTTAGAGGCAGTCAATTATTATTATTATTATTATTAGTACTGTCGTTCTAACAAACATCTGCATCAAGTGACGACAGCAAGAATTGGCAAGCAGCGTCAACGTCATCGGCGGACTTTTAAGATCCAAGAGCGAAATGGAGCGATTGTTTCCCATTAGATTTATTGAGCGAATTGAGCGAATTGTCCTCGGCAGTATCGGAGCTATGCTTTAGTAGGACCGCACGAGTGCACTGCCATTAAGAGTCTGTGAGGAAGATTATTTGGATCGGATAAATATCTCGGCCGAGTCTAAAAGAATGATATTCAGAGTTGAGGAGATCGGATGAAAGAGCGAATAATTATCGGCTGCTGTTGCGTATGTAACCGAGGCGTTTGTACATACGACAGCCAACGCGCGTAATGCGCCTCTAACAGGAAACAATTTAATTGCAGCGTTGAGAGAATAGACCTACGCATAAAATGATTAAATTTATACGTTGAACGAGTAACATTAAGTTCCCGTTTGCTTATGAAAACGAGCGATATTGGATAAAACGTCCAATTTGTAGTCAAATTGGTAGTCAGATGAATGCATATGTAATATTCACACGCATTATTTCAACATTGAGTTGTGATACAAGGAAAGAAATTTATGTGACTTAAATGAGTAGGTGCTCAACGAGAATACCCAATTCTTTCGTCACAGATTCGGAAGAAGTTCTATATATTCTTTCTCTTCTTTTAAATACCCTCTCCCTCCCTCCCTCCCCTTCTCTCTCTATGTATATATATATATATATATATATATATATATATATACATATCTTTGTTTTAATTAGTAACTCACACTCACACCAGCGCATACGTCTCCGACGTAGATATTTTATTTCTTACCTCTTAACCTGTCCGGAGAGGGAGAGGAAGGAGGAGGACAAAGGTTTTGTTATGTATATTGTTCTTACCTGACTTTGTTTCTTACCCTTACTCGCTCCTCGTTATATAAATATATATACTTTTTTTTTTTAATGTATCGCGCATATAACTAAAACTTTACGGTTATATTTTTAATCCTTAAATGAAAACGACAAAAAAAAACTAATAACAATGAGGTTAAAGCCTAATATTAGCTGTTAAAAGTAATTGTAAAGCGTAATCTTTCAGCTTTTCTCCTGTTTTGTGTTCGCGCAATTATGTGTATTCTTTGAAAATTCGAGAAGCGACTCGTGACTCGTACGTACCCTTTCCGAGTCCTGCAGAATTTATTATAATTAAATATTATCGTCGAAATAACAATTTCTGTTGTCACCTGCCACGTGAACGTTCAACCACTCGGTGTGCAACATTATATATATATATATATATATATTTCTTTTTTTAATTTAGAGCGGTCACAGGGAAATTCACATGTCTTTTGTATTTTAAGTGACCCGTTTTTATTAAAAAGGAAAAAAAAATTTTCTTTGTGTAAATTAATTTTTGTTTATTTATCATGGATTTTTAAATTGATTTTAAACCTAATTAAATAGTTAAAGGGGGTAAAATTGAAGGTCGGCCGAGTGAAAATGCCGTGGAACTCAATAGAAGCCAACAGTAGTTTACGTTCGCGTCTATTGTTTGGCCGAAATTGTGATTACATTTATGGCGCTTATTTAGATAACATTTCGCTTGGTCTTTATATTAGCCCCGAAGGTTTATCGTAAGGTTTCATTCCACAAATTTGTTTTAATTGATTGTGTACCTTTAACTCTGATCTACATTTTGTAATGCAATCCTTCTTGTTGTATGAAAATAAAGTACGCATAAAGAGCTATTGTATCACGATAAAATGATGAGAAAATAAAAATGGGATTATCAAAATAGCTTCATTATCTATCAATTGTCTTTCCCCCCACCCCCATCCATTTAAAGCAAAGCAAAGAAAACGAGAAAAAAAAATGTTTTACACCATTGTGTGCAGCAAGCTTGCCCAATGTTTCAAAGAGCGAAGAATGTGATTTTATGTGATGCATATCTCAGGCACTTGAGATAAAGCAACACTCCTATTTCCCCCCTATAAATTCATATGTCCTTTCACATTTTCTCGCGCTACCGTTGCCAACAGATCACCACCGGAGTTCCCAGTCGTTCGCGAATCGCTCCGCAGCTCCGTAAGTATTTTCTGTACACGCACACACACATATACATATATACATATACATATATATGCGTGCGTTTGCGTCTGCCAGATATTCGTGTGGCGCGCAAGTATTACGCACAAGTTCAAGATAACGGATTACTTTTAGAGTGAATTTTTTATTTCTAATAAGTCGTATGGCATTATTATATTATCTTATCTGTAAAATGAGCTTGAAGTATAGATAGTTTTCATTTTATTTATCGATAGGAATTGTACTTTACACGCTTCGCTCAACAATTCACATGGTAGTTGTTAAATATTTATTATTAGAAATGGTAAATAATTATTAACATTTGTTCTTACTTTATGCGGTGTGAAGCTTTGATTTATAATTTAATAGGTACTTTTTACCATATAAAGTTGATTAATATTAATGACTTGTTAGCATAAAAAGATCGTTCGTTTGCTGATTAGTAACGACACTGCTACAAAATTAGCACACAAACTTTATTAATATTTATAACGTTTCGATTAGTATTTGTAGCATAGAAACTAATTAATTATATTAGAACAGATTTGCTTGCTTTCTCATTTACGTCGTGAAGTACATAAAATATTCCAGCTTAATGATATGTTATTATTTATTATTTATTAGCGAAACTAACAAACGCTTAAATTATTTATTGCAAAGTATCGTAATGCTGGGATGTAAAGTAATTGTAGTCGTTTTTGTAATTCATTATTATTACAATATAAAAACGAACATTTTTATTGAAAATTACATAAAAATCGCGTATGCACGCACGCACGCACACACGCACACGCACACCCCGCGCGGGTATATGAGAAATTTCTTAATGACACAGATTTATCTGCACGGGACAATGCTCGTGGTTCTCTTACCTTCGAACCAATTGTCGGAATAGTAATAGAATGTGAAAAAAAGTGCGCCTCGTCCTTGAAATAGATTCTCTCGCCATTCATCGGTGCGTGCCGCAAGCATTCAGGCAATTAAAGAAAAAACAACTGCCTCCGCTTATATTTTACAATTATACAATGCTGGAGTTACGATTCTAGAAAATAATTCTTCCTGCCTACAGATCTACAGATTCAAAGTAAATCCCCGTTTAATCGCATATGCATGCATATATATATATATGCGTGTGTGTATATATATATATGTATGTATATGTGTATATATATGTGTACGTATGTATGCGTGTATAAGATAGAAAATGAACCTGTCACAATCCCCTATTGCAATTGTCCTCGCATTTGCATTTCAAAGCAGCGTCTAATGTCCGTTTGCAGCTCATTTTCCAATTGCCCTCCCGTCTCGCGTGCTTTGACGTTACGTTGTTGTGCGAATTAAATTGATAATATATAAAACCACCTGATATGCGTAGGGCGAGTAAGTGGGAGGGAGGCAGAGCCAAATAAAGAGGACATAAGATGGGGAATATTGCGAGCGGGAGTAAGTGTAGGAGTTTTTCACCGAAAGGCAGCGAAAAGATTAAGTCTTCGTCATCTCGTGGCAGTATGTTTTCCAGCAAATCGAGCGACGGCGATTCAGGTGAGGGTGTGAGCATGATTTCAATAAAATCTAATTGTCTATTAAGGCTTAATTTATTAATCAGCATTGTTTACTGGCGGCAAGTTAAAAACAAGTGCTCCGAGCAAGCAATTTTAAACTCACTTCCAAAGAGGTCGAAAGCGTTGCAAATTTGGCTTTCTGACTTCTTTTGTTTAATTTTTGGTAAACATTATGTTGTCAAATGTTAAGAAATAACTTTTATATTAAAATGCAGGTTATAATTTCTCAAGGCATTTAATTTTCGTGCATTTGCTCGACACCTTCAAAGGAAAGTAGTTTAATATACATATACGCAAGCGCGCACGAGCACACGCGCGCACATGCACGTATGCATATATAGATACAGTTGTTTTATTCGTAATTTCTTAATTTTTAATATGACTGAGATTATATCATTGGATAAATATTTAAAGTTTTTGTGATTTGTTGTTATCTAACTTTATTTCAATTTTGCCCCATTTAATAAGCCTAAAGTATCAGATATGAAAAAAAATAATCAATCAGCTTGTGCAAAACAAGTCGATAGGAAATCCTTAAATATTAATATGCCAAGTTGTAGCTGCCCTAGTAAGTCAATGCCGCTCTTATCCAAATCATACAAATTCTAATTTGCTCGTTTGCTATAATCCAAGGTAAATCAGAAAGTACCGATTACATTGAAGATATAGTGTGTAAAGAGACGGACATTCAAGAAAATGAAATGAAACAGCTGCCTTTGGGTAGCGATGGAGATAAAATTTTACTCATAAAGCAACATGGAAAATTGTACGCCATTGGTAATAAGTGTACGCATTATGGAGCTCCCTTGAGCAGTGGTGCCTTAGGGGAGGGAAGAGTTAGATGTCCGTGGCACGGTGCTTGCTTCAACATTCAAACTGGAGATATCGAGGATTATCCTGGACTGGATTCGATACCGTCTTACAAAGTATTACTATGGATATTAATTTCTAAGGCTTGAAAATTATGGCTATGAAAATTTGCAAATTTTGCTGGCCCAACATAAACATACTGTAAAACCAGCTTGAAAATAATTGCAAAAATATTTCATTATTAATTTAATTGTCACCATTCTTACATTTAGTACAAAATAATTCAATCTAAGAGCAAATTTCAATTGCATTTCAAGCCATAAAATTCATGTAGATCTGTTTACTATAAATATACTGTGCTTTTCAATTCAAGGTATCTGCAGTCCACGGTCAAATTACGGTAAGAGCAAAAAAATCTGACCTTGCAAGTAATCGAAGAGAGAAGCTCACTTATGAATTAAAAGAAGGAAATCCAGATGTTGCCGTTATAATTGGAGGTGGACCAGCAGGTGCTACTTGCGCTGAAAGTCTTAGGCAGGAAGGATTTGAGGGACGAATAGTAATGATATGCAAGGAAAACGTGCTACCCTACGATAGGGTCAAAGTCTCAAAAGCTATAGATTTAGATGTAAACAAAATTCTATTAAGATCTCAATGTTTCTACGATAAGCATAATATTGAAACGAAATTGGGAGTCGAAGCCCTTAGTTTGAATACTGAGAATCAATATGTTGAGCTTAGTAATTGTGAAAAGTTACGCTACACGTCGTTATTTATAGCCACTGGAAGCAAGCCTCGAAAACCAGATCTTCAAGGAGTAAATTTGAAAAACATTTTCACCATAAGAAATTACAAGGATGCCGAAGCATTGCACCAGCAGCTTTCGAGTAAATACAAACGACATGTTGTAATTCTTGGAACAAGCTTCATTGGCATGGAATTAGCAGCATACTGCGCCGATAAGAGTGCTTCGGTAACTGTTATTGGAAAATATTGTCTACCACTTACACATGTGTTTGGAGACCAGATTGGAAAATCCATAAAGACTCTATTCGAAGAAAAGGGTACATTATAATACCATTTAAATTTGAATTATCTTGTCGTTGTATTAAAATTAATGTCATGATGTTTTAGGTGTCACATTTATACGACAGAACACTATTACAAAATTCATACCAAAGATAAATAACGATGAAATTGTCGGTCAAGTTGAATTGGAAGATGGCAAAGTTTTACAAGCTGACGTTGTTATACTTGGAATTGGCTCGACCTTATGCACCAGTTGGTTAAAAGACTCGAATGTAACACTTTTGGAAGATGGCAGTATAAAAGTGGATGAGGTATGTTCCTAATAGACCTAATAGTAACCAATAATAGAGTGAAATAAAAACATTTTGTTTCGTCTTAGTATTTGAAAACCAATGTACCAAATGTCTTGGCTGGCGGAGATATTGCATTTGCACCTGTTTATGCTGCCCATAAATCAGCAACAATAGGACACTTTGGTTTGGCTCATTACCATGGAAAAATAGCAGCTAGAAATATGTGTAAAAAGGAAACTCCCTTAAGGGCGGTACCATTCTTTTGGACTACCTTATTTGGCAAAAGCTATCGTTATGCTGGTAAGACTTATTTTGTCTCAAATTTTAACGATTAATGCTCATTTTGTTACTCTATTTACTATTCTATTTACATAATGTCGTGCTGTCTAACCTTATCGAAGCTTACATTCTCTTTTACCTTAATAATCAAATTCATCTATTTACAGTCGCAATAAAGAATTGCTCACATCTATTTTTCATATTTATTACAGGATATGGAAAGCATTCGTCTATCCAAGTACATGGTTCGTTGAGTGAGTCGAAATTTTTTGCATACCATATTAATGACGGTAAAGTTATAGCGGTAAGTAGTTTGGGTAGGGATCCAATCGTTTCGGATTATGCAAATTACATTTACGAAGGTAACTGCTTGTCAGAGAAATCAGTCACAAAGGATCCACTTAAGTGGATGCGCAACTTACCTGCTGACCTTAAAGCAGCAACTCCCACAGGAGAACACAAGTCGTAAGACTTTTCATCTACACTTCAAATTTATAATAAATGATAAACTTAAATCAAGGATGCTTGCTATTTACAACTAAACAAAATGTACAAATTTCTTAAGCATGCTGTTAAAATAGCTAAGATATTTTATAAAATTGAGCACTTCTAAAATTTTAGGATCTTAAAGCTTCAAAAACGGAAGTACCACGCATATACTAAGCAAAGGCCCACCTTGGAAAAGTATTACATTAGCAGTCGTATAAATAATTATTGTTCAATGTTTAAGCGCCATTTATACAAATTGTTATTGTGAAGTCTTGAAAATTGTTGCACTTTTAAAAATGTATTTTAAGCGTACAAATAATTTTTAATCGATATTTATTTTGATATTTTAATATAATTTACTTACATTTTTATTATAAAAATTGTTATGTTATCGTTTATACTTAATGGATGTTTGTATTACCTTCTAAAATAAAATATACAAATTACATATATTTCTACAGACATAGTCTCGAAAGTAAAATGAAAAGGATCTATAGCGTTGCTAATGCTGAATACACCTTAAACACTTTAATGCCTATATTCAATATATATATATATAATAATATTTTTGAGTAAACATCTAGTCCCATGCTTCTTTAACTTTTAAATTAATTAGTCTCTCGGCCAATGTTACGTGGTTCGAAAATCTCTCGTCTCTTGGCTTACGAACTTTTTCCCAAAATGCTCGCTTCTTTTCCTCTTTCGGCATATGATTACGAGACTGCTCGATTGTCAAATACGGGTGCCGTAAATATAACATATTGGTTTCTGTTCTTTCAAAATCCGCCTTCATTTTACGCAACTCCCACGTCTTAATTTCAGATATGACGCGATTCTTTCTACAAAAGCCATAAATGCAATCTGTTAAACATCGCTTCGAAAATATCTAGACATAATTATTAGGTTATGTTGGCCAAAAATTCCCAATCCATACGTATAAAATTATTATTAAGCTCATTTACCCTCTATATTTAATACCGTGCGGCTTCTTCCCGAAAAGCAGAATCGCCGACAACCTCATTACAAATAACTTGCTACTTGCTCAGAATGCAACTACAAATCTACGATGCCGAACAACTCGACGCACACAAGCGCGCAACTAGTGACCACCACGGAGCACACACACACACACCTGCATCCGCGAGCTTATTGGCCAAAAAATAATGGCACGTGCTTACAATGCGCGTACTTGACGTATGTGCAGGCCATTGAAGTGTTGCGCATGGCGCGCTCAATGAAGGAAGGACAATGTAATAATGTAACAGCCATTTACCTGCAAAAGAAATTTGCTTCGATTTCTATGAAACTTTTTACAATACCGAAAGCTGCGATCAAAATGCACTCGGTCGCAAATAGATAATTAGAGAGTATTTAATTCGAGTTATGAAAGCAATTGCACAGAGCCAGCAAATAGTACATTGCTAAAATTAATATCTCTAAATAAATTACTTCTAAGTAAATTACTTCACCCTTGCCCTTGTCATCTACGGCACTTTTGGCCCTCAAATCCTACTCAACACGCTCTCTCTCTCTCACTCGTTTGCATACTTCATTTATTTATCATTATTGTTGTTAATGCTGCTGTCGATATAATGTTTCGGGCTTGAAATAAAAGGGCTGGTTTTCTGATATGGTATGCAGATATTGAATAATTAATGATATACAAAAATTGTTACAATATGTTCGGAAAAGTAAGTCATCTTGGGTTTTAAAAATAAAGTTATTCAATTATTTATTCACTCTCTCTCTCTCTCTCTAAACAAATAGGATCAAATTACGCATACGCAGGATAAAATCAAGAATAGTCACCGAGAGCATTAGAAGCGAAAATTCCAGCGGAAGTTAATACGAAAAAATAAATCGATTAGAATTTCAAACTTTTTTGTCCTTTTTAATTTCTCTTTTGTACAAAAATGATTATACATCGTTGTTCGCAATGATATATTGACAAATTCGTGCTCTAATATTAATATTAATCTTGAATTTTTTTTGGCTTGCATGTATATCATATACGTGTGTGCGACCATATATAAATCATTGAAAAATCAATTTCCAGTTAGGAAAAATAATTGGCTTTTGAAAAATTTAAAAATCACGCGATGTTTCGATTTCATATATTTTATATATTTTCTGATTAGAATTTTATATACAGTATACATATAGTATATATATATGCATATTTTATTTTTTTCTTCGGCAAATAGCAATGCAGAGGTTCAAAATTGTGATTCAAAATTGTTAAGGATACGAAAAAATCAAAAGAATTAAATGTCGAAAGGAAATAGAAATTATAGAAATATATATCAGACAATGACCAGGGTAGCGTGAGCTGACTTTACAATATTTGTCAACAATGAATTATTTAGTCAGTGTAAGCTAAGCCAAAGGGGGAGGGGACGATTCAACTTTTGAAAATATTCAAGCTCTTTGATTCTTTAAATTCAAAACAACTAAGCGATACGAAATAGAGAAAATAATCAAGTATAATAACAATATTAAATGTATAGGAATGCAGATATATAAATGTAATTTTTAGATTTAATCGAAATGTACGATTACCATGATTTCAGAAAAATGACGAAAAATTTCTTAAATGATAAAAATAAACTACGACTTTTTGGTAAAACAAATTTCATTATTAAACAATTGAATGTAAAAAAAATAAAACATTAGGCACGATTCACATCTTTAAAAAGTTAATGTGCCTCAAACAAAGAAGATTCTGCAATTTTGAAAACGAACAATTTTCAAACTATGGACTCTCTAATGAAAATAAAATGAAAATAATAAAATAATATTTTTTCCATTAAGAATAGAAAAACGGCATAAAATAGCGAGCAAATAAGCCTCCATAAGAATATAATATAAATTCGAGTTTATTCAAAGATATCACAAGCATTAAAATTTGATAAAAGTGGTTGAAATTATGTTCGAAAAATCAAATGAAACCAACATTTCGAATACTCCACGATCTTAATCTTGACATAAAAGAAAATCATTTCAAGATAAATTATATAAGAAAGTTCTAAATAAGAAATTAACCATTTTGACAAGTATTCTTCAGGATTTTGAGTAATGAGTTCGCATAAAACAAAAATTGTAATAAACACAAATAAAAATGAAAATTAGAAATAAAATACTAATACTAATAAATTTCAAAACTAACAAAGAAAAAAAAAACGATACATAACTGCATTAAATTATTATCAAACCTAATAAAATGAAAATATCATTAATATTTTAAGATTAATATATTTTATAGAAGAGGTATTATTAATGTGTGTGTGTGTGTGTGTGATCGTGTATATGCAATTACGAAACTTATTAGGAAATAATAAAATATTGCCTTTGTACATATTAAATGAATTGACACAATTGACAGTTGGTAGAAATTTTGCTGAAATTACTGATTCAATCGAAAATCATCCATAAGAAATTAATTATTTAACAATCGATGCAAATAACGAGTTTTTCTACGCAATATAACAGAAGTTTTAATAAATAAAAAAGTCAACAAATTTGTATGTTACCAGTGAAGTTTCTCTAATCTCATATCCATTCGTTTTTTACATTCAATTATAATAGGAGAGGAATTGGCTGAAAAATATAATAATTGTTTTTTTATAATTTCATTTATTAATGAACAAGTAACAACAACTTAATTAGGCATAAAGATAATTCATTTTTATTATTCAAATGTTTTCAAGGCACAATTATCATTCCTACAATTTACTATAAACAGTATAACAATATTAATTTTATAAAATAAAAATTCATAATTATTACAACAAATTTTCTTTTAATTATTTCAATTATTTCAGCTATTGATGATGATTATAAATTCATGTCCCTCGATTACACGAGAAGTTGTACGATTTTCTTGCTGTTTCAGCTAAAACGATAAGAGCCATCCCCAATCAAAATTTGATTAAATTTGGGGTTCCAAAATAATTTGATTCTATCTTCTTGACAAAGTTAAAAGAGCAATGTCGAATTCCGACAATTACTGAAAATTACTCATTTTTCATATCTTAAAGTGCAACGATACTTCGCTCATATTTAAATTCGAATGATAATGCATGAATGAATGCAAAAATCCAGGTGTAATAATAATATTTAATATACATTGTAATCATCCTCATCCTCGTCGTCATCGTGTATCGTCATATAATAGAAAATCGTGGCTAGGCTTTGGACTCGCGTCGGGAATAATTGCGAGTTTCCAATTAATTTATCCTTTCGGCTTTCGATTCAAATGCTTTTCGCGCCCCGAGTGACAGCAGCAACATCCGGAGAACATCCGGCAGGTTCGTAGCTGTCGAGCCGATTCGTCTTTTGAACATTGCATCGGCCCTCTTCGTCGCCAATACGATTCCCCATTATTGCCAGTGGCATTTGTTTTCCCAAATAATCCACGCCATGACCCTCGCTACTTACATTCAATTATAATCGCAATTTCTTTCTCCAGAGGCTCGCCAGCTTTCTCAGAGAAACGCATTACGCGAGTGACAATGAGTTGCCATCTCTCTATCTCTCTCTCCATCCGATTCTAAGGCCATGCGATGCTGCGTAAACAGTTTAGTATTCCAAATACGTTGCCCTTTTCTCTCTAATAACGGTGCAACATGAAGCTACGGACGCTCACAATTAGCGCATTATTACAAACAATTTGAAAGCTGGCCACTTTAACATTATGAATTACGCTCGTCGTAAGTATCGGCACTTCAACTTTATACCCAAATCCTTACTATTTGATAGGTAATGTCGAATTTTTTGTTTTTGCATTGCCAATCGCATTGGACGAATTTATTGTGAATTTTTGCGTAAAAAATAACGCACGGGAAACTGGATAGAGACGCCAACGGAAGAATGTCCATTGACGAAAGAGAAAGAGAGCTGTTCCTTGAGCGACTGCTGCGGCTTTCGCTCCATTATATGCTCTTTCATTACCCTCACAGGCATCATTACCGTTATCTTAGCCCTTCAGTTGGTTTATAATAACAACGCTTTCCAGGTCCATTTTTAACTTATCTTGATTACCAATTGCGCTGCCATACAGTGACAATTCAAACCTAAAGTGTCAACGATGCTTTTAGGGAAGATTGAATATTCATGGCGCCGTTGCAACCGACCATCCAAATTGCTCTCAAATTGGCACAATAATACTTAGAAGAGGTGGAAATGCCGTGGATGCCGCCGTAGCTGCGATGCTCTGCATGACTGTGGTCGCTCCGCACAAGACAAGTCTCGGAAGGTTTATATCGCATTGTCTGTCCCAATGTTCTTAGCCCCTCAAGATTATAGAACCTTGTAAATTTAAGACGACTGTATTTTTTTCCAGCGGAGGCTACGTTATTATATATAATCATGGGTCCGAGGACAGGCCAGAAGTAATAGATTTCTTAAATAACACGGTATCAGGTTGGCTCATTATTTATTAATGCACTCGAGACTGGGCACGACTGTTGAATAAATGAAAATTTTATGGCATTCCAGGTGCATTTAACGAGCTCGGTGTGAGGATTCCTGCTATGCTAAGAGGTTTAGAGTATACGCACACTGCGTACGGTAAACTGCAATGGCAAGATGTGGTGGAGCCATCCGTCCTCTTAGCTCGAGATGGATTTGAGATTTCTCGAGATTTTGGTTACGAGACGACGAGAAACGATAATTTAGGAATTTTCGCACATATTAACGCCGGAGAAATCTTCGTGCTACCCAAACTTGCCAATACTTTGGAACTTGTGTCGAAATTTGGAACCAACGGTGCATTCCCAGTCCTCCTGCCAAGCAAAACCTCAACTCGTTATACTAAAAGTGATTTATTTAATTTTTAGTGTTTTATAATGGCTCGATAACAAGCGATATATTTATCAATAAAAGAATTAATGAAAGACTGCTGAGGGACATGTCAAGCTACGAGCCTAGAGTCATAGAGGTCGAAAAATCGACACTCTCCCAGTATGCCGTATATTATCCATCGGGTTTGAATTTCCTGCGACCGATTGTCGAGGAAATAAGTGCCTTAAACATTTCCAAGGAGAACGCATCCTCGGTAGAATCGGAAATTGTAGTCGCTGAAACAATAATAAAGCTTGCGATAAGATTGAAAGATCCCTACGTCAATTATAGTAAGTAAATTACTGATTATTCGGATACTCGCATCTTAAAATCTAAAGTAACGGAGGTCTTTGTAATTTTCAGCCCAGAGCAGAAGATATACCGGCGTGTCATCAGTAGACTGGCAAGACACATACGTATCCATAGTAAGGTTCGTAATTATATAGTAAAAATAATATTCGTGGTTAAAGAAAGGCTTCGTTTATAATAAAGAAAAGATGTTTGTCTTGCAGCGGGCTGAGTTCGCCATTGAATATGTCATATGAGAGCGGGGCAGGATTTGTATTTGACAATGTCGATAATGCAAATTCGCTCCAGTCGCTAATTCCAATTGTTTTCTACGACGAAACTGCCGTCTGCGGATTACGTGGAGTTTTTAGTACCGACGACTCGATAATTGCTGGACAAATGCTGTACAATTTGCTATTACGCTCGATGAATGTCTCGACAGCAGTGGAATATCCGAGGTACCGTTCGCTTAATTTAACCGCGCGCAAGCTTTCTCATAAGACTTTAGTTAATGCAATTAACAATGGAGAATTGCCGATTATAACACTAATGGTGACGTTTTTTACTAGATATTACATACTGTCCGATGGAATAGCTATAGAAAATGATGAGAGGTATTCGGAGGTTAGACTGCTGCACGATAGCTTGATAGCCATCGACTCCACGTCCAAAGTAGATCCCAATATGATAACGAAGAGTGTGAATGTCATAATAAAGAGAAAGAATTTAATCGACGGTCATTCGGATAGTAGAGGGGATGGTTTGGCATCTAGATTTTAATAGCAATGTGATAATTAATATTGATATTTGTCAAATTTAAACATAGACACGCATTAACACGCATAACTACATTATTTATTTTCTATATTTATATATATATATATATATTTATTTATTAAAAAGCTTTTTATTTATTTACAGTATATAATTTTCGTAAATTATATTTTTATAAAATAAAAATCCATAATAAATATTTTGTAAAAGCATTTTAGTCGTTTATTTGTAGATAAACTTGTGCTCTTAATAATCGTCATAAGAATCTGATTTCATGCATTCCATTAAGCACTCGAGACCAAATATCACTAATGCGCCAATACCAAATGTATTTTCCAGTTTTCAATATCGATTATCTTACATATTGAGCTGCTTGATCCTTGCGTAGGCTGCACTGGCAGACAAAATGACAGCGTTACTCAGCCACCACAGAAGAGGCTTGCTCTCGTCGTACCAGTGAGTCGCTAGAACAGTTTGTACACAGGCCTTAGCGGTGCCACTGACATTGTGCGTGAGTGGCGACGTGACCTTGATCTGTAGCATCGTAACATATCCAATTGCAAAGCCGCCTATTCCACTGATAATCATGGCGCTCCAAAAGTCCAGATCACTTATCTTGTCATAATTATATACAGCTTGAAATTCTCCATTTAATAATATCAATGGAATGAATAGAATAATACTATAGACATTATTGTAATAAGAAAGTAGCCAAATTTCCTCGTCCACTGCGGGAAGAACTTTCTTCGTTTGAATTGAATAGAGCGAGAGAGTTAAGGAGCCCAGAACTCCAAAGAATGTCCCAAATGTGGAGAGTGAGCCGATTAAATTCTCTTGGTCAACGCCCAGCCAAAATCCAAAGATAATGAGGCCGCAGCATATTATAATTCTCATCGAAGTCTTCTCTCCTAGTCGACAAAATTGACAAAATTAGTTTGTCGACCAATTTATTTGGACAGTAATTAACGGTATTAGTAAGTAAAGAGCGCAATTCAATGCTTATAAACAGAGTGGATTGAACTCGATATATTTGATCGCTTTCCCTAATTGGAAAAATACAATTTTATTGCATTGGAATTCCCCATCTTTCTCTCAACTTAGCTGAACTTGTAATACATAAGATTATTATGTCGCTTAAAATTTGCCCAACTCACCTAAAATTGCGTACGTAAAAATCACATTGAACACGGTTGTGAGAGATCGTCCGATATAATAAAACGCCACGCCGACATATTTTAAACACAAATTATTACTCGCTATCATTCCTGTAAATAAAATTGATAATGGTAAGATCTGGAAAAAGTAACGTCGTTATCTCTTGGTGCAAAGTTATTTCTCATAGTATCGTTGTATAAATGTGTTGCTAGCTCTTACGGTTTTAACAATTTTGTAAGAGAACGGATTACCCTCTGGGAAATAAAAATATCTCGGACAGACATAAGAGAGTCCTTTCAATAATCTGCAAATGCCAACGCACGTGATGCATTGAAACCAGGTAATGAATAAAGGAGCGTTGAGATGAATTCTCTCACTGGACAGTAAGACTTTGTTTAGAAATACCATTAATATCGAAACTATCCTAAAGGTGAGAACATGATTATGAGACAAGTAACAAGGAATGGAAAGAAGCATGATAAACTTACCAATAAAGTGACACGACAAATATCACACGCAAATATTGCTGATACACATGCGGTCTTGTACTCATTATGTACAAAATTACAATTACATAGACGATTATCACAACAAAGATGAATTGCCATTAAAACACCTATTATTTATTGTCGTTAATGCAACAATCAAACATCAACAAATTTCTAGGTTATGTGCAATTATTTAAATATCGTAATAAGCTGCTTCTTGGCCCAAAAGTTATTTAACAATGTAATCACTCGGTGCGTTGGCCAATAATGTAATAATTGCGTATGACTGAATACATAATGGGCCGAGGGCATTCCAAGCGAATATTTTCAAATTAATTCTGTCGCTTCGGCTATCTTATCAGCTCTTAACTGGCGCTCGTCACGTCAAGTTGCCGAGAAATTGAATTTCAAGCCTGAAACTTTGGACATTATAAATGTGGATAAATAATTCTCAGCTGCAAACGCGATGTGTAAAGAAAAATTATTTTACAAGCGCTTTATTAATTATCCCACAATTTGCCGTTGGAATGAGTGCTGTTTGCGGTAAGAAACCGCTTTAAAACTGTATAGGCAAGCGATAAAATCCAACGCCGAGTGCATGTGTGCAAAGCGATTAAATTCTTTGAGAATCCAATTACTTATTCTCGAAAAATTTTGACAAAAGACGTTCAAGGTCTCGAGCCTCTAATACCATATGTACAATTACATTTATCTTAAAAGATAAGGGAGAATCGTTTGATATATTAATTTAATGCATTGTTAAACGTAACTATTTGCCAGTGGTTTTAAATTTCATACACACACACACACACATATATACATATATGTATGTACGTATACGTCTTGCGTTGTAGTTGAAATTTTTAAATACACTGAGCGATCAGTGCGGCATTATTCTCCGCTTCTACGTTAATACAAAATATCAATAATATATCAAGCGATTGGCGTTACTGGATATAAATAATAAGCCTCGCGCTAATTCCAACGAACCTCAAAACGAAAGTCGTTGATGTAATTCGACACGGTAAGTTCTAAAATTATAAGAACTTTTACTTCCGATTGGTCGGCTTACATTTGCTGCAAAAACCGTTTGTCAACAAGCAAATCCAACGACGTGGAATTAACGTATGAATTATCAGTCACTTGCAAATCTCCTTGCGCTTATATATTATTAAGTGACATTTCGTTAGTGGATCGGCCACAACTGCAACCTGCGACAAAAAATTTGAATAACGGACAATGCGGCGATTGTATGCAGCGACGCGGTCTTTACGAAAACTTTCCGAACTCCATTATTCGGCGTTTTTATTGGCCTTGGCAGCTCGAAAAACCGATTATTACGCCTTTATTTATGACACCTTCGCGCCAACGATATTTAAAAGCCTTTCTCCAACAATTATATCTACATTTCCATAAGTCTTCCAGAAATTACGTAGTTCTGCACTAAATCTCAGAGCGGCCCATAAAATAGCAAACCTCAACTCCCATCAGCATTTTAGCTCCAACAATAACAGCCCGATCGCAATTGAAATTTGCAATTCACAGCACCACCGACATTCTAACTCGTTAGCTCCTCGTTATTATATGCTTAGCCGATTAAATATCAAAGCTCCCCCCCGCACCGTTACTCTTCCCCACGTGTCCGTAATATATATATCTCATGGGCTTTGCTCGCCTACGACGCCATGTGATTCAAGGCTCGACTAATCTCCTCCGCACAGGGATAATAAACAAAATCAATCCAACAATAAGGATATTGAGAAACACGAATATGATTCTTCCAAATCCAACGGCCATATTATAATTAGTCAAATGTATTCGATCGCATAGTACTCTCGGAGCTAAAAGCACAATGAATTTACATTCGATCATTGCACGCGAAATTATTTGGCATTGTGACGACATTGGCGGTCGTATTATACAATAATTATATGCATTGGAATATGTGTCCCCTAGGAAGCAGAGCATGTTGCGCACGTCGTAGAAATATTTGGCCCTGAAAAGGGCCGATTGAAGATTGTTTCGAAGAGGTGTTTATTTAATTTAGGAAGCAGTCGACACGTTTAGGCTCTCTCGCCGCGGATACGACGGGCCAGCTGGATGTCCTTGGGCATGATGGTGACGCGCTTGGCGTGGATGGCGCAGAGGTTCGTGTCCTC